>ML252411.1:71529-104384 GCA_005239495.1 Nicotiana undulata
AGAGAGAGAGAGAGAGAGAGAGAGAGAGAGAGAGAGAGAGAGAATAAGGATGCAAAATAATTGATTCCTAATATAAAAGGATATTCATTTAATTCCTAAAATGTATATAATTGGTAAATTTGTATATAGGATGTAGTTAAATTAGAACCTGAGTAGGGAGGGTAGTAAAATTTCAAATAGTGTATAGGAACGTAAAAATTCCTTCTCCTTTTGAAAAATTTACCTCCTATGGAAAGCTATTACACCCTATTTATTATAACCAAAACAATTTTAAAATATTATTACGTATTGCTACCTTTTCTATTTTATTGAAAAATAGGTATTTATTTATACCTACCATTGAGGCATGAAATACGCCAGTTATGTTTTCTCTCTCGTCCTTCTCTTTCTATCAACAAGATTCTCAATCCTCTCTCTTCTCCATCAAATCAGCACAATCGTCGGCGTCATCATCCATTATTGGCTGATCCTCTTAGGCGAGCAGATCTGGCCATGGTTCAGAGAAGATTTGAGGGTCGGGTTTTTGTTCATCTCCCTTTTTAGTTTTTATACAATATATACAGTATTTTGCTTGGCCGGGAAATGCCATCTCCGGCGAGCTTTCTTCTTTTCTTTACTATTTTAGTTACATACAATGATACAAATACATTGTATTATGTACAAATACATTATATTTTTATATTAATACGTTATTTTTCGTCTGCATTTATGTATTCGAAGGTCTATATTTTTTTGAATACAACCGAATATCAACGTGTTTTGTGATTTTTTGTTGCTTGAATACACTCGAATTGAAAATGATGAATTGAATACAATGTATACAGTCGAATTGAATAGAATGACTATTTCTTGATTAACTTATTGTATTTATAAATACATTCGCATGAATACATGAAATACAACACAATAGTAGCGAAATTTATATAGAATTGATTTTGTTGAGTTAAATTAGGAGTGATGCACACTAATTGATCCTCTTTATGTTATTAAACAACTGGACTCCCCTAGTTTTTAGGAAAATTTCGCTATTGTACTCATGAATACAGTGGCGCGAATACAACGAATACAGTCACACAGTTGGATTCCCCTATTTTTCTTAGGCTAATTCCACTACCGTACTCATGAAAATATTAGCCCCAATACGACGAATACAGTCGTGTAGCAGCGAAATTAATGTATAATTGATTTTGTTGAGTTAAAATTAGGAGGATACACGCTAATTGATCCTCTTTATGTTGTTAAACAACTGGACTCCTCTATTTTAGGCGAATTCCGCTACTGTATTCATGAATACAGTAGCACGAATACAGCGAATACTGACGTACATCTGGATTCCTCTATTTTTAGGCGAATTTCGCTACTGTATTCATGAATACAGTAGCACGAATACAACAAATACAGTCTCGTAATAACTAAATAGTAGCTATAGAAAGTAATTATGTATATGATAGCTATAGAAAGTTAATAACACTGAACAATAGTGATTCCTGAAAATTCCTCTATTCTTTTCCTTATAACTTACTGTTGATTTTACCCAAAAAAATTGGTTGATTCAATTTCACCTTATCATAGTTCTTTTTACACCTTCAGTAAGTAAATTCTATAGGACAGATCAAAATGCTTATACAATACACTATACAGTTTAGATTTCACAAAATTGTAGTAATTCTTCTTTGGCTTCTTAAATATTGAAATGTAGGACCACACATAATCTTAAACCTCGCATATGGACCACAAAATACCCCTAACAGTGCACTTGCTAGAAAAGACAATATTCGAGGGGATTTGAATGGAAGGACCAAAAAGACTTCAAAATGAGGATGAAAGTAAAATTGTCACGATCCAAATTTTCCACCGTTGGGACACTGATGGCGCCTAACATTAAACCCACTAGGAAAGCCAACATTACCGGTTATTTTATCTTGTTTCTTTATAATTAACAGTTAGCGGGTGATATACAAAATCAGCGGAAATAGAATCTAACAACTTAATCCAATACTATTACGAAATTCATAATAATTACTACCAGAATTGGTGTCACAACTTCACGGACTGTCTATGAATACTACAAATAAAGGTATGAATAAAGCAAAATATATCTGTCTCAAAAATACATAAAGACAGGAAAGAAATAGGATAGAAGGTGACGCCATGGCTTGCGGACGCCTGCAGGACTACCTCGGAGTCTCCCCTGGACTGAAGGCAGCAACCTCGATCTAGGGTCCGTAGGGTCTAGTACCGGGATCTGCACAAAAGTGCAGAGTGTAGCATCAGTACAACCGACCCCATGTACTGAGTAAGTGTCGAGCATAACCTTGGAGAAGTAGTGACGAGGCTAGGACACGACAACCAAATAAACATGTGCAGTTTAATCATATACGAAACAAAAACAATAATAATAACAAAAATAAGCAGCTAGATACCAAAGGAGGAATGGGGAAACATGCTGAGGGGAGAGAATATCAAATAATGGAAATAACAAGGTAAAACAACAAATCAAATATCAACTTAAACAACAGAAAACAGTAACACAAAGGAAAACAAGTGCACGACATCACCTTTCGTGCTATTACTCTCATCCTCGCCAAATAGTAAATATAATGCACGACATCACCCTTCGTGCTTTTACTCTCATCCTCACCATGAATCAATAGAAACAACACGAAATCACCCTTCGTGCTTTTAAATTTATAATGTGGCATGACATCACCCTTCGTGCTTTTACTCTCATCCTCACAATATCATACACGACATCTTCCTTCGTGCTTTACACTCGTCCTCACCCAAACAAATCAACAACAGCAATCCGGCAAAGAAATCAACAATATAAACCATAATAAGAACCAAAATGTCCCGGCAAGGGAGCCAACAGAAGAATCAATATCATCCCGGCAAGTGAAACAACTATAACCAATCTCACTTAGTAATTCTCAACTTGAACCAATACTCAACAATGATCAATACCAAAGAAATACCACCAACACGGATAATTATCAAATTAAACTCAAGTAATGCTTATGAAAAATCACATAAATCACAAAATTCGACTCACGGGCATGCTTGACACCAACATATAGATACTCGTCACCTCACCTATACGTTGAACATATCACTAACACGTATCATATAAGACACAATACCTATTCCCTCAAGCTAATGTTAAGCCAAACACTTACCTCGAATTCCACGACCAAACTCAAGCCTCAATTGCCGCTTTCCCTTTAGAATTCGCCTCCAATATCAATAAATGCTAAATAATTCAACCCCAATGCTTAATTATGAATTTTCTATCATCCTTCCCAAAGATTCAAAAATCAACTCCGGGCCCGCTTGGTCAAAATACGAGGTTCGGATCAAAACCCCATCACCCATTCATCCACGAGCCCGAATATGTAATTAGTTTCGGAATCGAACCCCAAATCGAGGTCTTAATTTCCAAATTTGTAGAATTCCTAATTCTCCTAAAATCCCTAATTTCTACCCTTGACGAACAAGATTTAGGCCTAGAAATCTAATGGGTGTTAATGAAAATGAAGAAAACGAGATTAGAAACACGAACCTATGATTTGGTGATAAAATCCCTCTTCAAAAATCGTCCAAAGTCGAATTTTATGGAAGAAGATATGAAAATATGGTCTTTTCCCGTTTTTGCTACTGTTTTAAAGGGCTGGACAGACCTTCTACGCATTCGCGTGAGGTCTGTTGCGTTCACGTAGCATTGGCCCTATTGGCCTTCGCGTTCGCGAGATAGCCCATGCGTTCGCGTAGGTTTACTCCCTCTGGCCTTCGCGTTTGCGTGCCTTTGGCCGTGTTCGCATAGGGTATCAGCTCCCCTATCCCCCAGTTCCCACCTAAGGTTGTGCGTTCGCGCTTGACCAGTCACGTTCGCATAGGGCAACCCTTGCAAGCTATGCGCTCGCAAACAGGTCTACGCGTTCGCATAGAGTAAATCCAGCCCCTTCCCCGTTTGCTCTTCGCGTTCGCGTGGGTTACCACGCGTTCGCATAGTGTAAAATCACAGACACCAGATACAACAATCTCACACCATATTTTCTAAATCCGAAACACCCCGATGGATATCCAAAACTCACCCAAGCCCTCGGGGCTCCAAACCAAACATGCACTCAATCCCAAAAAAATCCTACGGACTTACTCGTGCGATCAAATCGCCAAAATAATATCTTAAACAACGAATTTAGCATTAAAATCAAAGAAAACCTCAAGAGTTTTCATAATTTCAAGTTTTACAACTACGGGTCCGAATCACGTCATTTGACCTCCGTTTCTTACCAAATTTTATAGGCATCACTCAAATACTATATTAAACCTGTACCGGGCTCCGGAACCAAAATACGGGCCCGATACCATCAATTTCAAATATAGCCAAATTTTCAAAAACTATTATAATTTCAGTTAAACAATTTCTTTCAAAAATTTATTTCTCGTGCTTAAGACCTCGAAATTCAATTCCGGGCATACGCCCAAGTCCCATATTTTTCTACGGACCCTCCAGCACCGTCAAATCATGGGTCCGGGTCTGTTTACCCAAAATATTGACCGAAGTCAACTTATATTCAATTTTAAAGGCAAAATTAGCATTTTCTCAGTTTTTTATATAAAAGCTTTCCGGATATGCCCGGACTGCGCACGCAAAACGAGGTGAGGTAAAAGGAGGGTTTCAAGGCCTCGGAACGCAGTTTTGACTTATAAAATGAGAGATGACTTTTTGGGTCATCACATTCTCCACCTCTAAAACAAACGTTCGTCCTCGAATGGACATAGAAAAGTACCTGAATCGGGGGAAAGATGGGGATACCGGCTCCGCATATCGGACTCGGACTCCCAGTTAGCTGCCTCGGCGGGCTGACCTCTCCACTGAACACGAACCGAAGGATAACTCTTCGATCTCAACTGACAAACCTGCCGGTCTAGAATAGCTGCCGGCTCCCCCTTATAGGTCAAATCCTTGTCCAACTGGACACTGCTGAAGTCTAACACATGGGATGGATCGCCGCGATACTTTCGAAGCATAGACACATGAAACTTTGGATGCACAACTGATAAACTATGTGGCAAAGCAAGTCTGTAAGCCACCTCTACCACTCTATCAATGATCTCAAAAGGACCGGTGTACCTAGGGATATCTTGCCCTTCTTCCCAAATCTCATCACACCCTTCATGGGCGACACCCAAAGCAACACCCGCTTGCCAACCATGAATGCCACATCACGAACTCTGCGATCAGCGTAACTATTTTGCCTGGACTGAGTTGTACGAAGTCTATCCTGAATGATCTTAACCTTATCCAAGGCATCCTGCACTAAGTCTGTACCCAACAACCGAGCCTCTCCCGGCTCAAACCACCCAACCGGCGATCGACACCGCCTACCATATAATGCCTCATAGGGAGCCATCTGAATACTCTACTGATAGCTGTTGTTGTAGGAAAACTCCGCTAAGGGCAAGAACGAATCCCAAGAACCTCCAAAGTCAATGACACAGGCTTGTGGCATATCCTCCAAAATCTGAATAGTACGCTCGGACTGTCCGTCCGTCTGAGGATGAAACGTTGTGCTCAACTTAACCCGCGTGCCCAACTCACGCTGAACTGCCCTCCAGAAATGCGAGGTAAGCTGCGTACCTCGATCAGAAATAATAGACACGGGCACACCATGAAGACGAACAGTCTCTCTAATGTAGGTCTCTGCCAATCTCTCCGAATAATATGAAGCTGCCACAGGAATGAAATGCGCTGACTTGGTCAGCATATCCACAATAACCCATACTGCATCGAATTTCCTCTGAGTCATTGGGAGTCCAACAATGAAATCCATGGTGATACGCTCTCTCTTCCACTCAGGAATCTCAATCTGCTGCAACAATCCACCAGGTCTTTGATGCTCGTATTTTACCTGCTGTCAATTTAAACACCAAGCTACATACGCCACAATATCCTTCTTCATCCTCATCCACCAATAATGTTTCCACAAATTATGATACATCTTTGTGTCTCCCGGATGAATGGAGTACCGGGAACTATGGGCCTCCTCTAAAATCAACTCACGAAGTCCATCCACATTGGGCACACAAATACGACCTTGCATCCGCAAAACTCCATCATCACCAACTATAACCTGCTTGGCACCACTGTGTGGCACCGTGTACCTAAGAACAAGTAGATGAGGATCATCATACTGCCGATCTCGAATACGATCAAATAATGAAGAACGAGCAACCGTATAAGCTAGAACATAGCCGGGCTCCGAAACATCCAATATCATGAACCGATTGGCTAAAGCTTGAACATCCAAAGCAAGCGGTCTCTCCCCGACTGGAATATATGCAAGGCTACCCATATTGGTTGACTTCCTACTCAAAGCATCAACCACCACATTGGCCTTCCCTGAATGATACAAAATGGTGATGTCATAGTCTTTCAACAGCTCCAACCATCTCATCTGCCTCAAATTCAACTCTTTCTGCTTGAACAACTATTGCAAACTCTTGTGATCCGTGAACACCTCACATGACACGCCATATAGATAATGCCTCAAAATCTTCAACGCGTGGACAATGGCTGCTAACTCCAAATCATGAATTGGATAATTCTTCTCATGGATCTTCAACTGACGCGAAGCATATGCAATGACCTTGCCATCCTGTATCAACACTACACCAAGCCCAACCCGAGAAACATCACAATACACAGTATATGACCCTGAACCTGTGGGAAAAACCAACACCAGCGCCGTGGTCAAGGCTGTCTTGAGCTTCTGAAAGCTCGCCTCACACTCATCTGACCACCTGAACTGGGCACAATTTTCAGTCAACCTGGTCATCGGGGCTGCAATAGATGAAAACCCCTCCACAAACCGATGGAAATAGCCCGCCAAACCCAAGAAACTCTGGATCTCTGTGGATGATGTGGGTGTAGGACAATCCTTGACTGCTGAAATCTTCTTAGGATCCACCTGAATACCCTCCGTTGATACAATATGACCCAAGAATGCAACTGAACTCAACCAAAAATCATATTTCGAAAACTTCGCATATAACTGACTGTCCATCAGAGTTTGGAGAACGACTCGAAGGTGCTGCTCATGCTCCTCCCGGCTGCGGGAATAAATCAGAATATCATCAATGAAGACAATTACGAAGGAATCCAAATAAGGCATGAACACTCGGTTAATCAAATCCATAAAAGCTGTTGGGGCATTTGTCAACCCGAATGACATCACTAAGAACTTATAATGCCCGTACCGAGTACGAAAAGCTGTCTTAGGGACATCAGATGCCCTAATCCTTAACTGATGGTAGCCATATCTCAAAACAATCTTCGAAAATACCTTGGCACCCTGAAGCTGATCAAGCAAGTCATCAGTCCTCGACAATGGATACTTTTTCTTGATAGTAACCTTGTTCAATTGCCGATAATCTATGCACATCCTCATTGATCCGTCATTATTCTTAACAAACAACACCGGCGCACCCCAAGGCGAGACACTAGGCCTAATAAAGCCTTTGTCAAGCAAATCCTGCAACTGTTCTTTCAACTCCTTCAACTCTGGCGGGGCCATACGATATGGCAGGATAGAAATGGGCTGAGTGCCCAGAGGCAAATCAATGCAAAAGTCAATATCCCTGTCGGGTGGCATACCCGGCAGGTCTGCAAGAAACACCTATGGAAACTCACGGACAACGGGCACAGAATCCATAGAAGGAACCTCGGCACTAGAATCACGAACATAAGCCAAATAGGCCAAACACCCCTTCTAGACCATGCGCCGAGCCTTCATATAAGAGATAACCCCGCGGGAAGAACGACCATGAGTCCCTCTCCACTTCAGTCGAGGCAACCCCGACAATGCTAAGATCACGGTCTTGGCATAAAAGTCCAGTATGCCATGATAAGGCGAAAACCAATCCATCCCCAAAATGACATCAAAATCTACCATATCAAGGAGTAGAAGATCTACACTGGTCTTAAGACCACCAATAACCACTACACACGAATGGTAGACACGATCTACCACAATAGAATCACTCACCAATGTAGACACATATATAGGAGTACTAAGAGAATAACGAGTCATAACCAAATAAGGAACAAAATAAGATGACACATAAGAATATGTGGACCCTAGATCAAATAAAACCGAAGCATCCCTGCTGCAAACTGAAACCATACCTGTGATAACTGCATCGGAGGCCTCAGCCTCAAGTATGGCTGGAATAGTATTATATTGGGGTTGAGCCCCACTAATCTGAACTACATCCCTGGGACAGCCTCCTGTTGGTTAACCTCTACCTCTAGTAGCCTGGCCTCCACCTCTAACACCTCGATCCCCACATCTGACTGGCCGAGCAGTTGGTGGAACACCTGGTGCGGGAACCATGGCACGAGAACCCTGGTGTTGAGAACTGCTTGAGGCTCGAGGACAAAATCTAGCAATGTGCCCCGGACCACCACAAGTATAACAAGATCTCGGCTGCTGAGACTGATGGCCCTGAATGTGTCCCTGAAGACCTGAGTAACCACCCTGAAAACTCTAGAGCGGCGGTGCACTGGTAGGAGCTGGTGGTGCACTATAGACTGATCCGAATACTGCATGTGGGAACCACGACCACCTGGAGCACTGCGAGAAACCTAAAGTGCTGACTGAAACGGCCTAGGAGGATGGCTCTTACCAAAAGAATCCCTGCTTCCAGATGAGGCACCACTGAACCGGCCAAAATGATGAGGCCTCTTGTCAGAACCCTGACCACTCCCCTGTGATAGAACCATCTCGACCCGTCTGGCCACATTGGTTGCATCATGAAAAGAAAATATCACTCCCTGCCTCTCTATCCATCTGCAATCTGATCGACTGAGCTAGTCCCTCAATAAACCTCCTCACTCTCTCTCGCTCGGTGGGAAGTATCATAATAGCATAACGGGACAAGGTAATGAATCTGGTCTCATACTAAGTGACGGTCATAGACCCCTGCTGGAGACGCTCAAACTGCCTCCGATAATCATCTCTCTGAGTGATAGGAAGAAACTTCTCCAGAAACAAATTAGAGAACTGGGCCCAAGTCAAAGGCGGTGATCCAGCTGGTCTAGACAAACTATAATCTCTTCACCAAGTCTTGGCGGGACCTGACAGACAAAAGGTAGCAAAGTCGACCCCATTAGTCTCCACTATCCCCATGTTCCGCAGATTCTCGTGACAACTATCCAAATAGTCTTGGGGATCCTTTGAAGATGCACCTCTATAAGTAGTAGTAAACAACTTGGTGAAATGGTCCAACCTCCACAAAGTATCAGCAGACATAGCTGCTCCATCACCGGTCTGAGCCACTATACCCGACTGAACTATCCCAACTGTCTGAGGTGCTGGAGTCTGAAACTGAGAAGCCAACTACTCCAGAGTGCGAGTAGTGGGAGCCTGGGATCCTCCCCCAGCCTGAGAGACAACTGGTGCTGTACGAAGTAAACTTGCCTGAGAGACACTCTCCATGAGGCCCACAAGATGGACCAGAGCATCATGGAGTACCGGGGTGGCAATGAACCCCTCGGGAACCTAAGCTGGCCCAATCGGGACTATCTGGGCAGGAACCTCATCAGCAAACTCTACCTGAGGCTCCGCCACTATGGCTGCTGCTCTAGGCTGAGCTATGCCCATGTCTCGGCCTCTAGCATGGCCTCGACCTCATCCTCGGCCTCTCGTAGGAGCTGTAACTGGAGACTCGGGCTGCTGATCAGTGGATGAAGAAGCACATGTTCTCGCCATCTGCGAGAGAATAGAGTAGAAATTTAGTTAGTATTGAGAATTCAAATCACACAACAGAGAAGAATAGATGTGAAGTCATTCCTAAAATCTTTAGCCTCTACAGGATAAGCACAGACGTCTCCGTACCGATCCCTAAGACTCTACTAAGATTGTCCGTGAATTGTGAGACCTAAGTTATCTATGGCTCTGATACCAACTTGTCACGAGCCGAATTTCCCACCGTCAGGACCGGATGGCGCCTAACATTGAACCCACAAGGCAAGCAAACGTTACCGGTTATTTTATCTTGTTTCTTTATTATTACCAGTTAGCAGGTGATATACAAAATCAGCGGAAATAGAAGTGCGGTAGAACTAGAATCTAAATCCAATACTATTAAAAAATTCATAATAATTACTCCTTGAATTAGTGTCACAACTTCACAGACTGTTTATGAATATTACAAATAAAGGTCTGAATAAATCAAAATACATCTGTCTCAGAAATACATAAAGACATGAAAGAAATAGGATGGAAGGCGACGCCAAGGCTTGCGGACTCCTGCAGGACTACCTCAGGGTCTCCCCTGGACTGAAGGCTGCAACCTCGATCTAGGGTTCGTAGGGTCTAGTACCGGGATCTGCACAAAAGTGCAGAGTATAGCATCAGTACAACCGACCCCATGTACTGAGTAAGTATCGAGCCTAGCCTCGACGAAGTAGTGACAAGGCGAGGACACAACAACCAAATAAACCTTTGCAGTTTAATCATATACGAAACAAAAACAATAATAATAACAAAAATAAGCAGCTAGATACTAAAGGAGGAATGGGGAAACATGCTGAGGGGAGAGAATATCAAATAATGGAAATAACAAGGTAAAGCAACAAATCAAATATCAACTTAAACAACAGAAAACAGTAACACAAAGGAAAACAAGTGCACGGCATCACCCTTCATGCTATTACTCTCATCCTCGCCAAATAGTAAATATAATGCACGACATCACCCTTCGTGCTTTTACTCTCATCCTCACCATGAATCAATAGAAACGACACGGCATCACCATTCGTGCTTTTAAATTTATAATATTGTACGACATCACTGATGTTTTATACGTCAATACCACACAAGAAGAGAGGGGGGGGGGGGGGGGGGGGTGATTTGTGTGGTGTCCAATTTTCAAATGTTGTCGTTATAGAAGAACTAGGTTCTTCTAGGTGTTGTAACTTCTATAGTTTGCGGAATAATATTTGTAGAAATAAAAGAACACAACAATTTTACGTGGAAAACACATGGCTCAAAAGATGAAAAAACCACGACCTACTTCCCAGTAGGATTTCTCCAAACTCTTCACTAAATAAATGAGCCAAACAACATTTACAAAATAAACTCTTTTATAAACCTAAGGATTAACTCTAACCCTTTGTGGAAAACTAGCCTCTAGCTATTTGCGACAAACTTCAAGTTAACTATAACTTGAACACTCAGTACCTATTGCAATTGATTCTAGATAAAGCTGAAACGTACAATTTGTAATCACCTACTACAAATAAACTAGACTAAAAGACAACAGATGGAACTGGTTCTTCTAGCTGGTTCAAGTAGCTTTTGAGTCGCACATGGATTCTTCACATGAACTGCTTGCAAAATTGTGTTGGTAATTTTTCTCTCAATTCTTGTTTCACTTCTATGCTTGTGCGCTCCGTTCAGCAGGAACACTTTGACAATATATAGGATCAGTAGTTGAGACGTTGAAGTAGAATTCTGATGCAACTCTTCCTTGGTGGAAGAGTTTGAGTTGATCTCAACTTCCTTGATCCTCCTCTATCTTGATTCTGTCCTACCTGAATACTAAGTCCATCTCCCTATCAATTTGCAATCTTTTCGCTTAGGAGATAACCCCTTAATTCAAAGATGATGTTTATCTTCTCCGTGTGAACTCTTCTCGCGCCATTCAGACTGCATGTCTATGTATTCCATGATGGACCTGGTTCAACTGTGAGGACATTTGTCATTCTTCATAACCATTCAGTGACTTGATTCAACAAATTCCCCCTTTTTGATGATGACAAACTCTGTTCTTAAAACTGTAGACACTTCATTCCAACATGGACACTTTTTTATAGCATTAAACATTTATCATAGAGAACTAGGTTCATTAGGTTATAAACATCACAATTTTTCAAAAGCACATCTTCCCCCTTTTGGCATCATCGAAAAGTTGCAAAATGATAAACTTACCAGAACTTTAATAATTACTCATGGCCATTGAGGCAACTGCAGGTGCAAATCATGAATTAATCATCAAAAGAAACCAAAAAAATGTAAGCTATTTAAGAAACTGAGATAAAGTCAAGAACAAAATAGCACAATTTATTGATTTGATAATTGTTCATGCACCAAACACAAAAAGAAATAAAAATAGTCACAGCCATGAGAAAAAAAAAACAGAACAGAAAGAGACAAAACAATTTCAAACTGGGTCATAGAGGGGTTTAGGAGGGAACTGGACACCTAAGGCAGGGAAGGAGTAGAGTTTGGATTCTTTTCTTGAAGAAGAGAGAGCATATGTTGCAGTACACCCTCATTCTTCTCCTTTTCCATTGCTAATTCATCTTTGAGAGCATCCCGCTCAGCTTCAACCTCTGAAAGGCGAGTCTTCAATCGAAGGATCTCAGCATCCTTAACCTCACCTCCATGCACAAGCGTCCTGACCTTGATATTCATAGGCATTTTCCTTGATGAACCAGGTTCATCCTCAGGGACATTCACAATGTAGTCACAGGTCAGTAACGTGTTCTTCCCAAAATGTTCCTTGGCAGTAGCCTTATTCATAGGCACCTTGAAGTGAGCAAGCACAGTCGTAAGGATGAACCCATACAGTATGGCATGTGCCTTGGAGCCATTCACTACCCTGTCCAGTAGTTGAATGATGAAGGAGGGCCAATTAACCTGCCGACCACTGTACAAGCACTCCATAAGAGTGAGATCCATGTAGCTTGCAATATGCCTTCGCTCTTGCCTGGGCAGTATGCACTTGATCATAAACTCAAAGATTAGTTTGTGCTGCAGCCTCATCTCACTTTTGAACACAGCCCTAGGCTCCATCTCCTGCTTATTCTCACTGAACAACCTTGTGAT
Organism: Nicotiana undulata; assembly: GCA_005239495.1. Taxonomy (NCBI): domain Eukaryota; kingdom Viridiplantae; phylum Streptophyta; class Magnoliopsida; order Solanales; family Solanaceae; genus Nicotiana; species Nicotiana undulata. The sequence continues at coordinate 84,426 of ML252411.1, forward strand.
TTGAAGGGCTGAAGGGAGCCCATCTAAGCTTGGCCACCTCTGCCTAGTGTAGTCATCATATACCTTAGAGGGAATACCAAGTATCTCGCCCAGCTCTTTGGCATCAAAAGATATCTCAACCCCCTATACTCTAGTGGAAACCCTTCCATCCCTGACCTCCGCATTTGCCATGAATTCCACAAGCTTATTTCTTGCTAGCCTGCCGTCAAGATGAAGGACCAGGTCCTTCCAACCCTGCACATCCAAGGTGTCCACAAGAAAAATCATCCCATATTCTTCAAGATCCCTAAACAGCTTTCCTTTCAGAATAATACGCTTTCCAAACTTTATTAGCTTATCTATTTCCCCACCAGACTCTTCTGCTTCTTCGCCACTCCACTCAGCATCATCATTGAATTTAACTTTCTTTGATTTAGACCTGGTTCGCTTGGCAAATGTTGAAGGTTTGGCAGACACAAAAGCTGACTTCTTGGAAGAAGTCTTGGCCTTCTTGGGCTTGGGTGTCTCAACATCAACCTGTGCCGGTTGTTCCTCTTGATGGACCAGGTCCATCTCATCATCATCAACCTCAACTACCTTAACAGGCTCTCCAACTTTTGCCTTCCCCTTAGCAGCTTTCTTTTTCTTACTCTCCCTCAGAGCTTTTTCCAACTCCTCTTCACTCTGCCTGACTGCACTTCTAGTAGTGCAACTTCTAGGAGCAGGAGCATCAGCAGATGAAGAGTCCTTTCTTTTCTTGGTTGTTACTGTAGTATCATCTTTCTTGACTTTGGGGGTTCTCTTCTTATTGGGTTTGTAACTTTCCCCCAATTTTCTCATTAGATCAGCCAAGGTTTCTTCAATGGATGAACCATGTTCATCAGTTGCATGCTGTAAGTTTTCCAATCCTGTAGCAGCTTCTCCAGAGTTGCTTCCCCCTAAATCCCTGACACCCTCCTCAGAAATTTCTAGTGCAGGGCCATAAACTGTCAGTGTAGCACCTTCCTTCCCTATTCCCCTTTCAGAACTTCCTTCTCCCTCTCTCTTAATTTTTTCCCCTTATTTTTACCACCTTTTATTCTTCTATCAGGTATTTCCACATCTACTACAGACCCAATCAATATGAACCTATTTTCAGCAATTTCAGGGTCAGACCTAATTTCAGAAGTTACCTTTTCAGTGTCTGAAGAACCAGTTGCTTCTTCCTCATTTGCAGACTTGAAAGAGTCGCTTGAGTTTTCAGAATCTTAGGCTTGGCTTTCCTGAAGCTTTGCATTCAATTTACGAGCAAGAGAGCCAGAAGCAATGTTTTTCCTGGCTAGCATTTTTACTCATCATTTTTTGGGTACAGGAGTAGGGCTTGGTGTAATGGCTGGAGCTGTTTGGGGTGAAGGAGTGGGTTCTGGAATGGGTTCTGGAACTGGACTGTTTTGAGGAGTAGAAGAATTCGATGGAGATTGGGTGGAAGAGCTTTTATGTGATGGAGAATTAGAACCAGTATCCCCAAGTGCGATACTATATTCTGGAGTGGTTGATGAGGATGTAGCAGGGGTGGTGTGGAAGACATGTTTATGAAGCTTTAGAGGGTAACAAACTATGATCACTTTTGTTGAATGGAATGATGAACTTGGTTCGACGGTTATGCCTTTTTGAAGAAGAAAGAGTGAAGGATTAGAGAGGTAATGATGGGTTTTTAAAGATGCGGTTAATAAATGTGCAACGGGCGTAATTCTCGGTCAAGTGGGAGTCTAATAGACTCAGGAGTGTCAGTGAAATTGACGGTTATGGCTCTCTACAATCTAGGCTAATTACACTTTGATTGGACTCTTTGGAACGGTTTTATTTTGAGATAAGTATTGATATTTTGAAATAGGCCAAATATAGATAGATTCCTGCTCATGAGTGACTATAGTTATTTCAATAAGTGTATAGCGATGAGCAAGTACCTTGTCAGTCAGATGAACCAGCCACGATGAACCAGGTTCATCGTGTTAGAGTCTCTTATTTTGGCCTCAATTTACAAAAATAAAAAACATCATTAGCAACCAAATAGTCATATTAATACATGCAAGAGATTATGGATTTAAGACATGAAACTGAGCAATGATTAATCTGGTTAGTTACATATTTCACTGATTCTAGCCAAAAAAAAGAATTTTTTTTTTCATTTTTGTTTTTGAACTGGTTCAATTAGGTGATCTTAATCATCCCTAATTCTAACCTGTTTCTCTCAAAATGCTCCCTACTTAGTGCTTTAGTAAATATATCAGCAATTTGTTTGTCAGTAGCACAGAATTCAATTGAGATCATTCCCTTCTCATAATTATCTCTTAGGAAATGGTGTCTAACATCTATGTGCTTGGTTCTCTTATGACGAACCGGGTTCTTCGTCATACTAATAGCACTAGTATTGTCACATAAAACAGGAATGCATCCAACCTCTATACCAAAGTCCATGAGTTGTTGCTTAATCTGCAACAACTGAGCACAACATGAGGCTGCAACCACGTACTCAGCCTCAACAGTAGACAGAGATACTGAGTTCTGTTTCTTGGTGGCCCAAGACACAAGGCAAGAACCCAAAAAATGTGCCATGTCTGAGGTGCTTTTCCTGTCTACCAGGAAGCCTGCATAATCTGCATCTGTATATCCTACAAGATCAAAATTACTACCTTTAGGACACCAAAGGCATAGGTCAGTGGTGCCTTTTAAATATTCCAGGATTCTCTTCACTGCAGTTAGATGGGACTCCTTTGGATTAGCCTGAAATCTTGAACAAAGCCCTACGCTGAAAATAATGCCAGGTCTGCTGGCAGTAAGATATAATAAAGACCCAATCATCCCTCTGTACAACTTTTGATCAACAGATGACCAGGTTCATCTATATCTAATTTTGTAGCTGTTGCAATAGGGTATCAATTTCTTTTGAGTCTTCCATTTTAAATTTTTTGAGCAACTCTTTCACATATTTTTGCTGGTGGATCATTGTTCCATTTGAGTTTTGTTTAATTTGCAAGCCTAAAAAGAAATTTAGCTCACCCATCATGCTCATCTCAAATTCACTCCCCATAAGATTAGCAAATTCCTTACTTAATTTTTTAGAGGTTGCCCCAAATATTATGTCATCTACATATATTTGTACTACCAGGAGATCCTTACCTTTTTCCTTTAAGAACAAGGTGCTATCAATTTTACCGCGTTTTTAGTCGTGTTCTAGTAGGAATTTAGATAGACGCTCATACCATGCTCTTGCTGCTTGCTTAAGTCCATACAAGGCCTTGTCAAGTTTGTATACATGGTCAGGTGTCTCCTTGATTTCAAATCCTGGAGGCTGCTTGACAAATACTTCCTCCTTTAGGTCGCCATTGAGGAAGGCACTCTTGACATCCATCTGGTGAAGAGTAAATTCCATATGGGCAGCAAATGCTATGAGGAGCCTGATTGCCTCCAGTCTTGTCACATGAGCAAAGGTTTCATAATAGTCAATTCCCTTTTCTTGACTATATCCTTGGACAACCAGTCTAGCCTTGTTTCTTGTAACTGTTCCATCTTCATCGAGCCTGTTTCTGAAGACCCACTTTGTGCCAATCACTGATCTATCCAGTGGTCTGGGTACCAGATGCCAAACTTGACTTCTTTCAAATTGATTTAGTTCCTCTTGCATGGCATTTACCCAGTCAGCATCCTGTAAGGCTTCAGAAACATTCTTTGGTTCGATCAAGGATAGAAAGGCATCAAACGCACACCGATTTTTCAATGAGGATTTGGTTTTGATTCCAGATGTTAAGTTTGTTATGATGTTCTCAATGGGGTGAGAACTTTGATATCTGTGTGATTTGAGCACCAATGTTTCATGACTTGATGATCCCATAGTGTCTTGTTGTTGTGGAATAGGATCAGGGCCAAGTCCCAATGACGTTTGCTGTTGAGTTCCCCCTGTGGTGTTGCTTAGGGTAGTTGGACCTGGTCCATCACTTGTTCCTTCTTCCATATTTGCTCCAGTTTGATCACCGCTTCTGACCAGTCCAATCTCCTCATCTTTCGGTTCCTTACCAACCCCAATAATCTCACCTTTCTTCCAATTTCCAAAGGAGATATTTCCTCCTTTGAGGTTTTCAAGTGAAAGGACTTGTTCGTTGTTCCCTATCATATGTTTTGAGCAGCCGCTATCCAAGTACCATATTTGGCTGCTTCCTCTCACTTGAACCTACAAAAGGAAATCAAGGGTTAGTATTAGGGACCCAAACTAGTTTGGATCATTTTTAATGAGAGAAAGGATGAATTAAGATTTTTCTACCCCAATTTGGTAACCAATTTTTCTTTCGAACAAAACTTTCATTCCTTCGACTGGCTTGCTCTTTTGCAGTGCATTCAATTTTGTAGTGACCAGTATTACCACAATGGGTGCAATTTTTGTTCTCAGGAAGAGTGAGATACTTGCTTTTGGGATCCCATTTGGGCAGTTGACTTCCAAAGCCAAGTCCTCTTCTATTGCTACTATGATTTTCTTGAAGCTATGTCAAGGCATTAGAGGATTTATTCCATTTGCATGTTCGATCTAATTCATGTTTGACCTTACCAAGTTCTTCTTTTAGTACTCTTATCTGTTCATCTTTATTGTACATCTTATCCTTTAGTTTTCCTACATTCTCTTCTAACATGAGTTGAGAGTGATCAGCTGTATTCTTGCTAGTTCCTAGTTTCAGTTTTAAATTTTTAGATTTTAGCTCTAGGATCTTAGTTTCAAGTGGATGAACCTGGTTTTTCAAGGTAGTGTTTTCCTTTTCAGATTCACTTACTCTAATTTCCAGGTTCTTACACTTTGCTTTTTACATTACACACTCCTTAGACAGTTGTTCTTTCTCTTTATTTATTTCTTCAGAATCATCCATGAAATCAAGTAGCAACTCATAGAGTTTTTCTTTGGATAGGAATTTAATTTTGTTTTTGATATGGGATATACTTACCTTTGGTTCTTCACATGATTCCTCATCTGATTCACCAATTGCCAAAAGTGCTTGTTCTTCTTCCTCACCATCTTTTGATTCTTCATCTGAGCTTTCTCCCCAAGCAACAACCATTGCTTTAGTTGTGGTTTTCTTGGGATGGACCAGTTCCTTCTTCCTGTTCCTTCGTTAAGATCTTTCCCTTTTCCGTTCTACTTCCCACTGAGTACAATTATTGATGTGGTGGTCAGTCTTTCCACATTTGTAGCATCCCTCATTGGTTGGCTTTTCTAGAGCTTTTGCTTTGTTGTAGTTTCCACCTCTTGAGATGCCCTTTTTTCTTATGAGGTAGTTTCTGAATTCCTTAGTGATCATGGCCTTCTCATCTTCCTCCAGATCTGCTCCCTCAGTGATTTTTAATGCCAGACTTCTTTCCTTCTTAGGAGCGTCCATTTTCATTGTTTTCCTTATGAGTTCGTAGGCAGTGAGATTTCCAATTAGCTCATCCAACCTGAGGGTTGCCATATTTTTGGATTCCTGGATAGCAGTGATCTTACTTTCCCAAGAAATTGGCAAGATCCTAGTCAGGATCTTCTCAACCCTGTCTTCTTCAAGAATGACCCTTCCAAGAGACTTAAGTTCATTAGTCAGTGTTGTGAACCTCTTATACATCTCTTGGATTGTCTCTTCTTACTTTAGAGTGAAGTTCTCATATTGGGAGTATAATAGAGTACCTTTTGACCTTTTCACTTGAGGTGTTCCTTCATGAGCTACTTGCAAGGTATCCCAAATTTCTTTGGCACTGGTGCAGGTTTGAATTCTACTATACTCGTCTGGACCAAGTCCATTCACTAGCCACTTTTTGGCCTTAGCATTCTTCTCCCATTTTCTTAAGTCTTCAGTAGTGCAATCAGCTCTTGTCTTTGGCACGTCTACTCCTTCAGGGGTCTTTTTCATAGAAGCCAAAGGACCATCAGTGACTATGTCCATAGTCTTCCCCAATTAAGTGATCCTTCATCCTATTCTTCCACCAGAAGTAGTACTGGCCGTTGAAGAGTGGAGGCCTAGCAGTTGATTGTCCTTCCCAGTTCCCAGGTGGTGCATCATTTTGATCTTTTCCTAAGGTGTTAACCTCTTCAAGGATAACCTGCTTTGATACCAAATGATGTTTTATACGTCAATACCATACAAGAAGAGGGGGGGGGGGGGGGGNTGTCCAATTTTTGAGTGTTGTCGTTATAGAAGAACAAGGTTCTTCTAGGTGTTCCAACTTCTACAGTTTGCGGAATAATAATTGCAGAAATAAAAGAACACATCAATTTTACGTGGAAAACACCTAACTCAAAAGGTAAAAAAACCACGACCTACTACCCAGTAGGATTGTCTCCAAACTCTTCACTAAATCAATGAGCCAAACAACATTTACAAAATAAACTCTTTTGTAAACCTAAGGATTAACTCTAACCCTTTGTGGCAAACTATCCTCTAGCTATTTGCGACAAACTTCAAGTTAACTATAACTTGAACACTCAGTACATATTACAATTGCTTCTAGATAAAGCTGAAAGGTACAATTTGTAATCACCTACTACGTATAAACTAGACTAAAAGACAACATATGGAATTGGTTCAAGTAGCTTTTGAGTCGCACAGAGATTTTTCACATGAACTGCTTGCAAAATTGTGTTGGTAATTTTGCTCTCAATTCTTGTTTCACTTCTATGTTTGTGCGCTCCGTTCAACAGGAATACTTTGACAATATATAGGATCAGTAGTTGAGACGTTGAAGTAGAATTCTGATGCAACTCTTCCTTGGTGGAAGAGTTTGAGTTGATCTCAACTTCCTTGATCCTCCTCTATCTTGATTCTGTCCTACCTGAATATGAAGTCCATCTCCCTATCAATTTGCAATTTTTTCGCTTAGGAGATAACCCCTTAATTTAGAGATGATGTTTATCTCCTGCGTGTGAACTCTTCTAGTGCCATTTAGTCTGCATGTCTATGTATTCCATGATGGACCTGGTTCAACTTTGAGGACATTTGTCATTCTTCAAAACCATTTAGTGACTTGATTCAATAATCACCCTTCGCGCTTTTACTCTCATCCTCACAATATCATATACGGCATCACCCTTCGTGCTTTACACTCTTCCTCACCCAAACAAATCAACAACAGCAATCCGGAAAAGAAATCAACAATATAAACAATAATAAGAACCAAAATGTCCCGGCAAGGGAGCCAACAGAAGAATCAATATCATCCCGGCAAGGGAAACAACTATAACCAATCTCACTTAGCTACTCAATTTCACGTAGTAATTCTCAACTTGAACCAATACTCAACATTGATCAATACCGAAGAAATACCACAAACACGGATAATTATCAAATTAAACTCAACTAATGCTTAATGAAAAATCACATAAATCACAAAATTCGAATCACGGACATGCTTGACACCAAGGTATAGATACTCGTCACCACACCTATACGTTGAACATATCACTAACACGTAGCATATAAGACACAATACCTATTCCCTCAAGCTAAGGTTAAGCCAAACACTTACCTCGAATTCCACGACCAAACTCAAGCCTCAATTACCACTTTACCTTTAGAATTCGCCTCCAATATCAATAAATGCCAAATAATTCAACCCCAATGCTTAATTATGATTTTTCTATCATCCTTCCCAAAGAGTCAAAAATCGACCCTGGGCCCGCTTGGTCAAAACACAAGGTTCGGACCAAAATCCGATCACCCATTCACCCACGAGCTCGAATACGTAATTAGATTCGGAATCCGACCCCAAATCGAGGTCTAAATTCCCAAATTTGTAAAATCCCTAATTCTCCTAAAATCCCTAATTTTTACCCTTGACGAACAAGAATTAGGCCTAGTAATGGGTGTTAATGGAAAATGAAGAAAATGAGATTAGAAACACGAACCTATGATTTGGTGATAAAATCCCTCTTCAAAAATCGCCCAAAGTCGGATTTTATGGAAGAAGATATGAAAATATGGGCTTTTCCCGTTTTTGCTACTGTTTTAAAAGGCTGGACAAACCTTCTACGCGTTCGCGTGAGGTCTGTCGCGTTCGCGTAGCATTGGCCCTATTGGCCTTCGCGTTCGCGTAGGTTTACTCCCCCCTAGCCTTCGCGTTTGCGTGCCTTTGGCCGCATTCTCATAGGGTATCGGCTCCCCCATCCCCACGTTCCCACCTAAGGCTGTGCGTTCGCGCTTGACCAGTCGCGTTCGTATAGGGCAACCCTTGCCAAGCTATGCGTCTGCGAGCAGGTCTACGTGTTCGCATAGAGTAAATCCAGCCCCTTCCCCGTTTGCTCTTCGTGTTCGCGTGGGTTACCACGTGTTCGCATAGTGTAAAATCACAGACACCAGATACATCAATCTCACACCATATTTTCTAAATCCGAAACACCCCGATGCATATCCGAAACTCACCCGAGCCCTCGGGGCTCCAAACAAACATGCATTCAACCCCAAAAATATCCTACTGACTTACTCGTGCGATCCAATCGCCAAAATAACATCTTAAACAACGAATTCAACATTAAAATCAAAGAAAACCTCAAGAATTATCATAGTTTCAAGTTTTACAACTACGGGTCCGAATCACGTCATATGACCTCCGTTTCCTACCAAATTTTATAGGCATCACTCAAATACTATATTAAACATGTACCGGGCTCTGGAACCAAAATACGGGCCCGATACCATCAATTTCAAATAGCCAAATTTCAAAAAACTATTATAATTTCAGTTAAATAATTTCTTTCAAAAATTTATTTCTCGGGCTTGGGACCTCGGAATTCAATTCCGGGCATACGCCCAAGTCCCATATTTTCCTACGGACCCTGCGGGACCGTCAAATCACGTGTTCAGGTCTGTTTACCAAAAATGTTGACCGAAGTCAACTTAAATTAAATTTTAAAGGCAAAATTAGCATTTTCTGAGTTTTTCATATAAAAGCTTTCCGGATATACGCCCGAACTGTGTACGCAAAATGAGGTGAGGCAAAAGGAGATTCTCAAAGCATCGGGACACAATTTTAACTTATAAAATAAGAGATGACTTTTTGGGTCATCACACAAATAATCAATATGCACGTCTTTTTTTATGTATTGACTGTCTGCAGTACTGAATCCATGATTGTGGAATTTACTCCATTGAATAATGGTAGGAGTAACTTTTATTCTTGCCTCATCTTTATGGTGGGATTATTTCACTTAACATGTATTATGACATAATAATATTTTCATTTACTCCTTTCCTATATAAAAAAGAGAAACTTGGCTAATATATACTTGGGTGATAAAAGATTGGGGAAATATAAGTTCAGTTCCTTGCATAAAAACGACAATCCCGAAAAGGATAGAATCACAACTTTTGTGGTATGTAGGTGAGAACATAAAACTGGGGCTAATATCAAATCATGAGCTAAAATTCTAAGAGGGCCCCTGGATAATACAAGTGAGAACACATGCTGCTAATTGGAGTTGCCGTGTTCTCGTTTCACACGTGTAGAATGTGTCTTTTTTTCTTATGTAGTATAGTAGTCATAATAATGAAGTTTTAACCAAAAAAGCACGTGGATCCTAAATAAAATGATACTAGCATTTTATAATCAATAAAGCGTAGATCGACTAGCAATTCGATGAACACACAATTCTGATCCTCAAGCCTCCAACATAACAGTACCACGTTTCACTATATCAGCATTACTTGGGAAAAATGTAATACCCGGCTTCAAATGCATGGCCTGATTTCTTTAAACAGTCGACACCAACTTAATTTTGCTGGCTTTTATTAATTCCTGGCCGGGATAATTAATATTTTTTATCTTGTTTACCCTAAAATTCGAGTAACATTTAACATTATATTGTGGTTTTAAGAATACGTGATCTAATTCAATATCAATTAATGAATAATGAGTTAAACAAATAAATTAAACAATAAAATAAACCGAACCAAAATTGTAGCAGTGTATCGACCTCGATTCGAGATGGTCTCGAGGTTGGATAGTAAGAACGGTAAAGAAAAGTAGAACAATGATGAACAGTAAGAGAAATAAAGTAGCGTATATATTTTTATCAGTGAATATGATGGTCTTACAAAATGAATGAGATCTTAATATAGTAGAGGAATCCCAAATAAGGTACAATTCTAATAACGGAAATAAATCCCATGATTAGTGCCAGTAACTGCTTGATCGATCTTTTTCGAGATTTTCACAGAGATCGTCGGTCGGTTTCCATTATCTCGTCATTTCGTTATTATGCCTTACTCGAAATCGGTCATGCCTGGTCTCGATCTTTAGCGAACACTTCGATCTTCACGTTCTATACTATGCCATTGAGCTCGAGTCGGGTCCATTATGAGCTTACTCTTGAGGCGGTTCCTCGTGCCTATGAAATCGTACATACTCGATTTCAACCGTATATAGATAGTCCCCACGTTTCTTAAAGTAAAATGACAAGAAACGATTTGAGACTCGATTCTCTGACACCTCGATCATGACGTCATCCTCATGACGTAAGCGACAAATGTGATCGAAACGTCCCGTCGGTCCAATTCCCCAAATCATTAATGCTTGTCAGTTAGTGGTAGGCCACTAGCGCCACCGAACCGTCACCATGAGCCTATAAAGACCATCTCCTTCATTGAATCAAATTTTACTTTTGCTTTGATCAAGTCTTTAAGCCTTCTGACCCTTCTCATCTCCTCTCTATTGCCGCCTGTTAAGTCACTGTTGATATCACCGGAACCACCAATTTTACATCTTTCTTCGCTCTTCATCACTTACACAAATGGCGAAAACCTCAAAGACTATACCGTAGAAGGAAAAGGCTTCCTCTTCTTCTTCCCGGCCGACCGGCGACAAAATGCCAGTTCCCCCCATGAGTACGCTCCTGGCCCATGTACTCTAAAATCTGACTTCAAGGTCGAAAACCCCTCATCGGTACCGGGCTGATGCGAACATGTGTGGATGTACATGTGTTCCATAACGGAGAGCCATCTCGAGGCCATAAAGAGGGACTGCAACTGAGGTCCCGAGGTCGTGGTGCAAATCCCTTCTCCCAAGGAGAGCATTACTACACATGTGGAGGGGTCCTAAGTGTTTACACTTACCCCTTCACATTGTGTCCCCTCGATCTGGTGATCCTCGACATCTGCAAAAGGTATCAGGTCACCCTCGGCCAAATCCACCCCTCTCTATGGCATATAATAATCATGCTGGCTTTCTTCTCCAGCAAGGCCGAGGGGCTGGAGTTTACTCTAAACCACCTCATGCGGTTGTACCGATCTCGAATGTATCGAGGGCTGTTCAGGCTTCAACGCCGGGAAACAAAGGCATTATTCTCGAGCATCAACGAGGATAAGGATCGAGGTTGGATGAACCAGTTTATATGGGTGAGGACCCGTGACATAATACCGGAGGAGAAGATGTTGTTCCCTAAGGAGTGGAACCTCGATCGTAAGTGGTTCTTTATATTTTGTTCTTCGTGCCTTTTTTGACTTCGCCTAATATTCCATTTTGACATGAAACTATCCCTTGGATGCCTCAAGCGGTACCCAATCTCTAAGATTGGGTTCGAAAACTAGCTTCGACTTCCACTCACGCCGAACAAGCATGGCGTGATTTGGCAAAGGGTAGGTGGGAGGCCAAGAACCACGGTAAAGATCTCCTTCACATATTCTGAAATAACTTTGTATTTTGTTCATTACTAATTTTCTTTCACGTAGGCCTGACCAAGGATGCCATTTTGATGCCCTCAAGTGGTGGAGGATAAACCAAGTCCCCGGCTCCAAAGCCAAAAGACAAGAAGAGGAAAAGTGACTCTCAGTTCGAGGACCCCATGCCCAAACCCCTAAGGGTGAGGAGGAAAAACATCGCACTCATGGTGTACTCAGTCCAAAGATTGAGAGACGAAGAAGAGGATGAAGAGGAAGATGCCTCAGCACTGACGATCCGACCAAGGAAATCCGTCGAGATCGCTAAATCTTCCGAGCCGATGGCGGCTGCTGCAACTAAGACTCGTGTTGAGGAGGCTTCGAAAAAGAATTCGGGTGTGGATCCCGAATATCCAGAGATCAATATCGTTTCTTCACCAACTGTAACTACACTGGACGGGGCCGGTTCCGATACGCAGAGGATCGATCAGAGCGCCAGAGCGACTTGCTCGGAGCCATGGCTGCAAGTCAATTGCCTTCACTCCCGACCTTTTCTGAGGAGGCATTAAGGGAGGCTAGGGAGTTGAAGACCCCCGATATTGGTAGAGGTTCTAGTGTAGGTGATCCTTTTCGGGATCGCTTTACTGGGGTCGATGATGCCTCTGACCTCAGCGATGCTTCAATTCTTCTGAAAGAGGCCCAACGTCTCCTTTCTAAGGTAAGTATCAGTTACTGCAATTCTTTTCTTTGCTCTTTTTTTTCTCGAAATCTGAATCGTATTTTCTTTCTTGTATAGGCCTCTGCTAAGTTCTGAGCTCACCTTAGCCAGTGCGAGACCGAACTTCAGAAGGTCTCGGAGGAGAGAAATGCTCTGAAGCTACTTTGTGGCCAAAAGGAAGAAGCCATAAAGGACCTTCAAGCTGAACTGGCCAAGGCTCATGAAGAGGAGGCCGAACTAGACAAACATGTAACCATCCTTTTGATAAAGTATGGACTCAACCCAACTGTGGAGGCTACTACTTCACTATCTCAGCTGCAGCAGAAGGTGGAAATGATTGAGCTGCTTCGAGGAGAGGTTGATAAAGTCAAGGTCGATTGTGATCGGTGGAAGGAGAGTATGGACTGCCTGGATGCGGAAAAAGAGACTACCTCGGCAAAACTATCATCGGTCGAGGTTCAACTTCGGGGAATTAAAGAGAGAATATCGGCCCAGGCTAAGAGGATCGAAGAGCTTGAAGCCGGGCTTGCTGAGGCCAAGGCAGAGATTGAGAAAACAAAGGTCATGGAAGATAAGTCCATTGCCATGTATCGGGCCGGTGCTGAGGCTGCACAAACACAGCTAAGAGAGGCTTCTGATCGGGAGGAATGGAAAATTGACTTGGCAAAATGTCAATCCCAAAAGGAAACCCTCGAGGAAATCCGTTCTCGAGGTTATGACCTTTTCGAGGAGATTACTCAAGCCAAAGTTCTCGAAGCCGAAGCCAGCCAGCTTGTCTCCTCGGATGATGAAGAAGGCAGCTAAGGTGGATCCGATGAGGGTCCTGAAGGAGAAGATGCTCCTGGAGAAGATTCTCCCGAAGGCGAGGTCGGCCCGCACCGTAGTTAGGAATTAACTTCTTTTTTCTTTCTTTTGTAAGACCTCGATCTGTCTCTTGTAGATATCCTTCTATATATATAAAAATTTCCCTTTCTTTCCATTTTGTTTCTGATAAATTCTGCTTTGTTTTGCCTTGTGAAAATATTATTGTTGTAGTCTTTGTATTCGAATGAACACTAGCTCAAACTTAAATCGAACCCTTCAGTTTTTTGGGCAAGTAAAAGCGATTCCCCGAGCTTGATAATATGCTTGAGGCTTCGGATGGCTTAATTGATGCCATGATTTTACCGTCCCTATAACTAAGTCTGAGTAAGCTTAGAACTTAGAATAAAACAAACCTTAGATTTTTTATCAAATGATGGGTAAGTTTCAAACTTATAGTAACATACCCATTAAGGTTTTATGATGATTCTTCGAGCTATATTCAAGTGGACCTTATTCGAGTTCGGAATAGTGAAACCCTTAGGTCCGAGTTGAGTGAGAACAAGGTCTCGAACTCTAAATGTATTGGCCCTTAGGCTCTTTAGATTGGGCCGATATGGCCTCTAAAAGATGGTTATTATTTTCCATTTTCGGCTTAAAAGACTTAGTAAAAATTTCTTTATGCCTTAGCATGTATTTTTACCCATTGGGTTTTTTAGGGTCCGATGTCGATTGGAACCCCTTTGCTTTTTGCTCCTTATCACGTTTGTGTTAAGATAGTTTGATACCTCTTAAGGTTTTTCGAGGGCTGATATTATCGAAGCCTCTTTGGTTTTTCGAGGGCTAATTTTATTGAAACCCCTTTTAATTATTTGCCGAGGGTAGCCCTTTTTAACCGAATTTCAAAGAATTTGAAAGCCTATTATTTATTGCGGAATCCAGACGTCTTTGAGCTGCGTTATTTTGGCTGTAGCCTTCGGGTATGCCTCTTGGGCTTATTTCCCGATAACATTTTGAATTTGTCGAAATGTTAGTCCCCGAGGATGGTGGCCTTGGACTATATCTAGAGGGGTGCCTCTTTGAGGTCTTGTGACTTTGAGTTTAGATAACTCGAATATGTCTATCGTTGATGGCAGTCCCCGAGTACTCGAGGTATATTTGCAATTGGCTCTTGAGACATTTCTCACAAAGTCATAAGTACGAGATTTACGTAGTAGAGAATTTGCTTCGAGACACGAGATGTTTGATAAAGAAATAATGCTTCTTTGAATAATTATACATGCATACATGTGTTTCCATAGAGACTCGACTAACCTATATGGACACGGTTCATTCTACATTTGTCCCATTATAAAGTTTTTCCTATCAAGACCCTTTGACACAAGGTACTTTCCTCGAACATAAAACATTAGAGGGTGATGACCCCCACTATTCGAGGTTGATTGCAAAGAAGCCTTGGATACTGTTGAATTGTCCTCAGGTAGCACATAATTGTTGCCTCGTTAAAAACCTCGCCGGAAAAACCCATTTGGGATAAAAACCGATCTAAGGGAAAAAGAGTGCAAGGCGTACTTTAAAACCCGAGGTCTCGATGTCTTGGATCGAACACCTACAATGAGTTAGCGTCGAGTATATATATATAAATGAAAGAAATTGTTCGATAGTGGTTCGCCGTCCATTGTTCCGAGTTTGTAATACCCTTTTTCGATTATATTGAGGATCTGGTAAGGTCCTTACCAATTCGGACCGAGCTTCCCTTCATTAGGATCTCGAGTGTTGATGGTGACCTTACTTAGGAATAAGTCCCCAAACCTGAAGTGGTGAAGGTTGGCTCTTCTATTGTAGTACCTTTCGATTCGTTGCTTTTGTGCAGCCATTCGAACGGGTGCAACTTCTCATTTTCATCTAATAATTCGAGGCTAGTATTCATAGCCTCGTGATTCGATTCCCCCGTTGCATGTCGAAACCTGGTGCTAGGTTCTCCAACTTCGGCTGGAATCAAGGCTTCGGAGCAATATTCTAAGGAAAACGAAGTCGCTCTTGTGCTGGACTTCGATGTTGTTCGATATGCCCAAAGAACTTCGGGTAGAATTTATCTCCATTTCCGTTTTGCTTCGTTCAACCTTTTCTTCAAGTTTTGGATGGTAGTCTTGTTCGTCGATTCGGCCTGTCTGTTCCTAATAGGGTGATACGGTGTTGACAATATCCTTTTTATTTTAAGTTCTTCGAGAAATTTTGTTATTTTGCTGCCGACAAATTGTTTACCGTTGTCACATACTATTTCTGCGGGTATCCCGAATCAACATGCGATGTGATCCCATATGAAATCTATAACTTCTTTCTCTTTGACTTTATCGTAAGCCTGTGCTTCAACCCATTTAGAGAAATAGTCAGTCATAAACAAAATGAACTTAACTTAACCTGGGGCCGATGGCAGCGGGCCGACAATGTCTATTCCCCATTTCACGAACGACCACGGGGATATGACCGAGTGAAGTTGTTCTCCGGGATGGTGGATCATCGGTGCAAACCTTTGACATTTATCGCATCTTCGAACAAACTCCTTAGAGTCTCTTTCCATGCTATCCCAGTTGTATCCTTCCCTAATGATTTTGCGAATTAGTGACTCGGCGCCAGAATGGTTCCCACAAGTGCCTTCATGGACTTCTCATAGAACATAATCCGTGTCTCCTGGTCCCAAACACACCACTAATGGTCTATTGAATGTCCTTCTGTATAATGTTCCGTCTTCCGATGTGAAACGAGCAACTTTAGTTCGTAGGGACCTCGGCTCTTTATGGTCCGACGAGAGCTTTCCATTATTCAAGTAGTCGATATATTTATTCCTCCAGTCCCAGGTTAAGCTTGTAGAATTTATTTCGGCTTGTCCTTCCTCGATCACAGATCTCGACAGTTGAACGATAGTCCCCGAGCCGATCTTATCTTCCTCGACCGATGACCCCAAATTTGCAAGTGCATCATCCTCACTGTTTTGTTCTCGAGGTCTATGTTGTAAAGTCCATTCCTTAAAACGGTGCAAAGTTACCTGCAACTTGTCCATATACCTTTGCATTCTATCCTCTCGAACTTTGAAGGTTTTGTTTACCTGGTTCACTACCAGTAGAGAGTCGCACTTAGCTTCAATGACTTCTGCTCCCAAGTTTTTAGCTAGCTCGAGACCTTCATCATGGCCTCATACTCGGCCTCGTTGTTAGTCTATTTAGAAGTTTTGATGGATTGTCTAATAATGCTACCCGTGGGCGGCTTCAAAACAATGCCTAGCCTGGACCCCTTCACTTTCGAAGAACCGTCTGTGAAAAGGGTCCAGATCCCCGACGATGTACCTGATTTCATTAAGAGTTCCTTCTCAACTTCAAGTATGAGGGTTGGTGTGAAATCGGGCATGAAGTCTGCTAAAATTTGGGACTTGATGGTCGTTCGTAGTTTATATTCGATATCATACCCACTAAGTTCGACATCACATTTGGCCAATCGGCCCGATAATTCGGGCTTGTGCAGAACATTACGTAGTGGGTAAGTGGTTAATACACATATGGGGTGACATTGAAAATATGGATTTAATTTCTAGAGGCGCTTATCAACGCAAGTGCCAATTTCTCTAAGTGTGGATAACTAGTTTTTGCTTCTCCTAAGGTTCGACTTACATAATAAATAGGAAATTATGTACCTTGCTCTTCTCAAACTAGGACTCCACTTACCGCAATTTCTGATACTGCCAAGTACAAGTACAATTTCTCATCTGCCTTCGGAGTGTGAAGCAGTGGTGGGCTCGATAGGTATCTTTTCAATTCTTCCAATATTTGCTGACACTCCGGAGTCCAGGAAATATTGTTCTTCCTTTTTAGTACACAGAAAAACTTGTGGCTTCAATCTGACGACCTCGGGATGAATTGACCCAAGGCAGCTATCCATCCAGTCAACGTTTGTACGGCTTTTACACTATCTATGACGGTGATGTCTTTGATGGCCTTGATTTTATCGGGTTTGATTTCTATCCCCTGATTTGATACCCTGAAGCCAAGGAACTTGCCCGAACCAACCCCGAGAGCACATTTCTCGGGGTTGAGCTTCATATTATATTTCCTTAAGATCTCGAACGTTTCCTGCAAATGAGCCAAATGGTCCTCTGCGTGCAGGGACTTAACTAGCATATCATCAATATAAACTTCCATTGACTTACCTATTTGTTCTTCGAACATTTTATTTACTAGGCGTTGGTAAGTAGTTCCTGCATTTTTAGCCCGAATGGCATTACATTATAACAATATGTGCCATATTTGGTGATAAACGATGTCTTTTCTTGGTCTTCCGGGTCCATTTGGATTTGATTGTACCCGGAATAGGCATCGAGAAAGGTAAGGATCTTGTTACCGGCCGTGGCATCGATCATGTGATCCATGTTAGGTAGTGGAAAAGAATCTTTCGGACATGCTTTGTTCAAGTCCTTATAGTCTACACACATTCTAAGTTTGTTCCCTTTTTAGGGACTACAACTACATTAGTTAACCATTCGGGGTATTTTACCTCCCGAATGGACCCTATTTTAAGAAGTTTAGTTACCTCGTCCTTTATGAAGGCGTGATTTACCTCGGACTGGGGCCTTCTCTTTTGTTTAACCGTTCTGAACTTGGGGTCCAGGATCAGTCGATGAGTTGTTATCTCTGGTGGGATCCCTGTCATGTCTAAATGGGACCATGCAAAATAGTCTATGTTATCAATAAGAATTTGAATAAGCTTTTTCCTGAGTTCGGGGGTTAACCCCGTTCCCAGGTATACTTTTCGCTCGGACAAGTACTCGATCATTATCACCTGTTTTAGCTCTTCGACCATTGATTTGGTGGCATCCGAATCTTCGGAAAAAACTAAGGTCCGAGGGGTTAGAAAATCTTCCTCTTCTTCATTTACTACCTGTTTATCCGATTCGGTCGAGGCTGGGGGCGGTGATTGCTATTTGGCTTCCTGTTTACCTTTGGTGCTTGATCTTTCTGAGATCGATAGTGTCGAGATCGATGTAACTTCATCGACCGCAAATATTTCCTTCGCATCATGTTGTTCCCCGTATACTGGTTTTACACCATCCATCATCGGGAACTTCATCATTTGGTGGAGGGTCGACAATACTGCCCTCATGTTGTGGATCCAAGGCCTTCTGAGTAGTGCATTATATCTCAAGTCACCTTCGATGACATGGAACTTAGTATCTTGGATGGTTCCATCCACGTTCACCGGTAGGATAATCTCCCCTTTATTCGTTTCACTGGCCATATTGAAGCCGTTTAGGACTCGAGATGCAGGTACAATTTGGTCCTGCAGGACGAGCTGCTCCACGACCCTCGATCTGATGATGTTAGTCGAGCTACCTGGATCTACTAAACCACGCTTAACTTGAACTTTATTTAACAAGATAGAAATTACCAGAGCGTCATTGTGTGGCTGAGAAATGCCTTCTGCTTCTTCGTCATTGAATGATAAAGTTCCTTCGGGCACATAATCTCGGGTTCGTTTCTCTCTAGTGATCGACACATTAGTGCATTTGAATATGGGTCCTTGGAACGTCGACCCCACCGACGATCATATGAATGACATGTTGAGGTTCTTCTTGTTCATTATTCCTGTTGGTGTCTCTTTCCCTGAAATGATTCTTAGCTCGATTGCTGAGGAACTCTCAAAGGTGGACCTCGTTGAATAGTCGAGCTACCTCCTCCCTCAATCCTGCTGTCTTCGGTCTTATGACAGTGTGTGCCATGATACTAGCACATTAAATTTGGGTTCCTTAAGAAGGATCCGTCTATATGGGTCTGGGCTACCTAGTACCTTTGATCCTTGCGATAGCCGATACTATGCCCGATGCATCAACGCTAAAATTATATTTTGATAGCCGGGGTGCTTCTACGGGATCTGCATACTTATCAAAACTGGTCTTGCTCATAAGTCCCCGAGAACTTTGTCCTCGATCACCTCTTCGTTCATTCCGGGTGGAATTGCGCCCTGGCCCGTTGTTCCTTCGATCTGCAATATATGGTTGATATCGTTCTTTATTCAACCTAGGATGTCTATCGACGTCCCTATGATTCTTACCAGTCGACCAATTATCATGCACTGGACCGGAAAGAGTTCCCAATTGGTCGTCTTTGACCTTGATGTTCGACTGATATCGATTGTGAACATCTGCCCAGGTTACAACTGGGTACTCGATCAAATTTTGATTCAACTGACGTGATGCTATTGATCTCCGTTAATTCAATCCTTGGGTGAAAGCTTGAACGACCCAATCATCTGTGACCGATGGCAACTCTATGCGTTCCATTTGGAATCGGGACACTGTTACACCCCATGTTTTCGTACGTGAAAGTATGCCATAAGTAAATTGATGAAAGCTCAAAAATGAGATATTACATCCCGCATTTTTCGTACGTTAAAGTTTCATCGTAAGTTAATCAGCGTAAGTTCGGGAATGAGATTATTTTAAGATTATAAGTATTTTATGCTATTTCAAACAAGTAATGAGTAAATTCTTGAAGGTGAGAGGGTAAGCAAATCGAAAAAAATAAATTTCGTCGAAGTTTGACATTTTGGGATAAAATACGGCCCGAGCTAAAATATCCGGTATTTATGGACTAGTACCATAAAAGGTACCACATGGCCATGATAGTAATGCGTATAAGGTGTGTTAAAAGTGAATAGTAATTTAAGTAAGTTCAGATAATTCTTAATTATGTGGATGATTGAGTGATTAATAATTTTTGGTGGGAGATTAGCTAATTAATTACAACATTTGGATAAGTCCCCCCCCCCCCCCCC
>ML252412.1:5599-32616 GCA_005239495.1 Nicotiana undulata
GGGGGGGGGGGGGGGGGGGGTGGGGTCATTTACAAACAAGTTTGTTAACTAGAGATAGGGTAAAGGCTTGAAATTATCCTTAGGAGAAGGTGTTAGGCACCCCTCAGAATCCACAAATGTGGTTCCCGGCCAAATAACTTTGTGAATTTGTATAACTAGCAAGTAAGCAATTAATGTCTAATATAGTAGGGGGTTTTGAGATACTCGCAGTCCAAGCACACATATGTTTTGAAAATATTTAACAGTTAAGTAGATTTTGAAAAGGATTATAGTCTAAACATGCATAAGGGATGTCCTAGGTTTATTTGCTATATGGATCACATCAATGCAATACCCGGTATGTCACTCCTCAAAGAGGGGCTAATCGTGTTATTAACGCACCAGTCATCATATCCATATCTACCCTTTCCCACCCCGTAAAGGTAATTAGAGTGAGTGTTGGTCACGACCTCTATTGCATGATGTTACCTGTCCCTTTCTATTAGTCCTGGAGGAGTTTAGGACTTCTATCCTATGAGGGAGGTTCTAGGCATACCCTCAGGTTTAAAGGAAAAATACTAAGGCGACATATAAAAAACAGATAGGACTGCAGATAAAGGGGACAAGCTTGTAAACACAAAAGGGGCTCAAGTACCTCCACAGATAATGCAAAGAAACAGCATGACTCAAACACAGTTAAGGTCTGGGTTTTCAGATCCTAAAGAATGGTATCTAAGTGACAATAACAAAGAGGCAGATTCATTTCATAACTCAGAGAGGAAGTCTTAATCAGTTTTTCCTACTGATTTTAAGCTTGTTGGTAGTTAGACAGCACACATGAAAGAAGCATATTCTAGTTTTAACAACCTTAATTACCTAAGGTTTGCCTAGGCGTGGGATCATGCCTGATAGTTATCAGAATTGTTAATAATTTTAAAGTTGTTACTCCTAAGAGCATGCAGTTCTAGGTGTTGCAGAGTATATAGGGGGTTATTACCAGTCTATTTAAACAAGGAAATCAGATGTGAGACTGTTTTATGTCCTTCTTATGCATCAATAACTTAACTAAGTGTGGCTGGGCGAGTATGCATGTTTTTAGATGCAGATTCCTAAAGAAGGATTTCTAAGTGCTCAACATGATTGCAGAATTAGGCAGGATTCCTAAAACATGATTTTTAAATGCACAAAAAAGTGGTTACATCATTAGGCATGGTTTCAAAATATGCATAAGTGACAGTTTATTTTAGTGTTGTTATTTACCCTAGAGATAGGATTTCTAAGTGATAGTGGTAATGCCAAAATGAGATGCTGAAAAAACAGTATACAATGAAACCTGGGAGCATGGTCTCTAATGCATGATATGCTTGCATGTATTGGTCCTAAGAATGGATTCAAGTGCGCACACAAAAAATGTAAACCCAAAGCATGGGTTCTACCCTTGATATAGATAACCTATGTATCTATCCTTCCCTTTTCACTATCCATCCCCAATATTTGTTTACAACAATTATTACAAACCAATATTGAATGAATTACATAAATAGAAGAAAAAATAAGAAGTTATCTATAGGGAGCCTGCAAATAGGCCCATATTTCCATAACCTCAATGCCAGATTGTTTCATAGCCTTTATCAATATCCGAGTGTGTCAGAGTTCCCTAAGGACCTCAAGGGATCCTGGGCAGTGCTCACACCCAGATTTCATAACCATGATTGAGTAAGTGTAGTGTGGAAGGGCCAGCCTTAGTGTGTTAGAGTTCAGAAGGAGCTCAAGGGTCCCAAAGCAGTCACACACTAAAGGGGAAGAACTTAAGGGTATAATAATAGAGGTGAGAGTGCTTGACATAGTTTTGAAAAGATTCAAGTAAGAAAACAGTTTGAGAAGAGACATTGTTTGAAATAATTTTGTGAAACTAACAGTGGGAGTCATTTAATAAGACAGTTTTGAAAAGGGTGATTAACAAACAACAGACCAAACAAAAAACTAAGATAAGTCCAGCAACATCCAAAGAACACAGAACCAAGACAAATTTAGCAACCACAAACAGGGTAATGAGGGATTGGGGACAAGTATAGAGCATATAAGGTAAACACATAATAGGCAGGGGGTCTTTTGCACTTGGTGCAGACATTAAGACATGGATTCAGGAGCATAGTTACAGAATCAGTAATACCTTAGGGGACTCATAGGATTGGGAGATAGTATAGTATAGGATTATACTAGACATAATAGCATCAAATTAACTTAGGGTAGCAAATCAGTAGAGGCATACCATAACTAGGCAACCAGTACACAAGCAGAAAAAAATAGAGTAGAGTCACATTGGGACATATTATAAATTCATAAGAACATGCTGACCATAAAGACATAACTTGGCATATTAGACGAAGCAATGGGGGCATAGAGTTTAATTACATGGTGAACAACAAAAGAGTAGATAGAAACATATTAGAAACATGATGAATTGAAGCAGCAAAAGAAACATATTGTCTTGGGACTTGAATTGAAAATCAAAACATACCAGTAAACACAAGGTGGAGGATAAGGAGCACACTAGTTAGCCTTGGCTTGCAGCCAGTTAACTTAGAGCAGTAATAAGTAACACAGAAGAGAGCAGAAAGTTTTAGTGTGTGTGTGAGAGAGAGAGAGCTTTTTGAACCAATGTGTTTGTGTGTTATGCTAATGAAAGACCAAGGTATTTATAGTTCGAAAGCAGGTAGCAAAATAGGGTAAAATAACAGTTCAGCAGTAATTATGGAAGTTCATACCAATTAGAATCAAATTAGTATACAGACTTCCTTCAATTAAAGAATCACACTCAATCAGTAATGTCTAGTGATAGAATAAGGAAAGAAAATCGTATGGGGCTGAGTATAACAAATAAGGAAACAACATAGGTATAATACAAGTACATCACATGTAATAGAGACTAGGTTCATCATGCTTTAATTCAGGAAAGTGCTTAAAATCAGTTAACACCGTAATTGACCATAGAATAAGGTCAGAAAATATTTCACAAGTTAAAATTAGTAGAGAATATCAATGCGAGATCAGTGAAGAATAAATCACAAGGATTCAGGGACTCACAAATGAGAAGTAGTAATGATTTAGGAGAAATTAGCACAAATCATGGGGAAAAACGGAATAAACTCATAATAGGCCAAAATCAGAAACCTAACAATCAAACATAGGGTAAAATAATATAAATCAAGGGATTCACATAGAGCACCGTATGAATCAACAGAGTAAACATGATATAGGCAGAAGAAGTGAAGAATCAGAAACATTGATGGACAAAATAGGGTAAAAATCAGAACTAACACAAATCTCTGGGAATAAACACATAATAGACATGAGTAATAGAAAACAAAAACCTTAACAGGCAAACATAGAGTAAAATCACAAAATCACGGGGTATTCATGAGAAACAGTACACATAATAGAACATCATCAAACCAACTCAGAACCCTAGGATTATAACTTAGAAAAATTAGGGTTTTCAAAAAGAATAACTCGGATAAAGGAGAAAGCTTAAACAAACATTTAAACATGGTGAGAATCATAGATTAATACCAAAAATCAGAAGGAAAAGCGTTTTGAAAAAGGGGTCAGGAACCCTAGTTTTGAAGATGAAGAGTCGTTTTAGGGAAAATCGAAAAACCTTTGAAGAAACAACAGAATAACTCATAACACGCCCAGATCTATTACAGATATAGGAAAATTAGATACTAGTGATTAGGGTTTCATAGAGACAACCCAAAGAGAAGGAGAAAAATCTTAAGAACCACTGGTTTTAGCCGGAAATAAGGAAATCTTACTCGGACGGCCGTGAACGGCCGGAAAATGGCATGAGAGGTCATGGGGGTGAGGTGAACCGCCGCCTGGTTCCCTTGAAGACCTCACGCCCGTCCGAATCACCTTCCTTGCAACTCAGTTCTACATGAAGCATAATTCCCGAGCCTTCCCAAAGCCTGAACATGAATTAATAAGGCCAATTGTAGCATTCCTCAAATCCTTTTCTCAAATCGACCACTGATGTCTCTTTCTTTAATCGTAATAACCCATCAATACGCTGATCACCAGAAACCTCATAAGTGGATAACCATACAATCCAATCATAGGCGGTGGGACTCTCCCACTTTGGTCAAACCGTCTCCCTTAAGCAACTACTCGACTTCTGCTTCTTACACCTGGCCTACTAGGAATTTAACCACCGCATAACACTTCCCACATGTCCTTCCTCATCCTTCGTTGTCCAGTTGTTTCCTTAAATCAAAATCTATCTCTGTAGCACTTGGACCAATATATCGCTACTAACTTTAACCTTTCCAAAGACCATCTTTCTAGAGACATCAACACTAGGAACACCGATTCGTTCCTGAACCACCACACACTGCGATCTCTGACTATACTACTTCAAAATACTCTGCCCTAAAGGTGAATTGAAGAAAACAATAACACCAGAGAACTTAACGTATTCAATAAGGACAATGACACCGCATCACAGAAGAAGATTCTACCACGCTCGAAAATACTAAGTCTCGTTCTTCATCAACCCAAACCTGAACATTTGTAGTCCAATTGTCTTTTCCTTCGCCGGAAATAGAATACCGAATCTCTGAATCATGCATTGAGGAAAATTCAACTTTCTCCATTCAAGCGTAATTCAGCTACGGACCTCCAATTCACAATCCGGACACGCTCCTAAGTCCAAATTCAGCCAACGAAGCTAACAGAAATGTCTAAACTCCAGTTCGGAGTTTTCTTCCCAGAGTTCCAACTGCGGTCAAATTCCTAGAACTTAAGCTACCATCTTAGAGACTAACTATCCCATTTCACTCCAAAACCAAAAACAAATCCTCTCGGCAAGTCATATAAGCATAAAATGACACAGGGGAAGTAATAAATAAGAGATCGGGGCTAATACTCTCAAAATGACTTGGCGGATCGTTACATCCTCCCCCTATAAAAACAATCGTTCATCCCCGAACGAGTATGAAACATACCTGAAGTGGTGAAAATATGAGGATAACAATTGCGCATATCCTGCTCGATCTCCCAAGTCGCCTCCTCGACCGGCAGACTCCTCAACTGAACCTTCACGGAAGCAATGTTCTTTAACCTCAGCTTTCAAACATGCCTGTCCAAAATGGCCACCGGCTCATCAACATAAGATAAATTCTTGTCCAACTGGACTGAGCTGAAATCCAACACATTAGACAGATCGCTGTGATACTTCCGGAGCATAGAAACATGGAACACAGGATGAACTACAGAGTGACTAGGTGGTAGTACAAGTCTGTAAGACACCTCTCCAACCCTCTCAAGAATCTCAAAAGGCCCGATATACCTGGGGCTCAGCTTACCCTTCTTTCCGAACCTCAGAATGCCCTTCATGGACGAAATACGGAGCAAAAACCGCTCCCCAACCATGAATGCAACATCCCGAACCCTCCGATCCGCATAACTCTTCTGTCTAGACTGGGTTGTACGAAGTCGATCCTAAATCACCTTAACCTTCTCCAAAGCATCCTGAACCAAGTCTGTACCCAATAGCCTACCCTCTTCCAGCTTGTACCAACCCACTGAAGACCGACACCGCCTACCATACAGAGCTTCATACTGTGCCATCTAAATGCTTTACTGATAACTGTTGTCCGAGGCAAACTCCGCGAGTGGCAAGAACTGATCCCAAGAACCTCCAAACTCCATCACACACGCACAGATCATATCCTCTAGTATTTGAATAGTGCGCTCGGACCACCCGTCCGTCTGAGGGTGAAATGCTATGCTCAACTCAACCCCGAGTACCTAACTCCTGTTGTACGACCCTCCAGAATCGTGATGTAAACTGCATACCCTGGTCAGAGATGATAGATACCGGCACACCATGAAGTTTGACAATCTCGCGGATATAAACTCGATCCAGCTACTCGGAAGAATAAGTAGTCAATCACAGGAATGAAATGAGCTAACTTGGTCAGCCTATCCACAATCACCCAAACTGCATCAAACTTCCGCTGAGTCCGTGGAAGCCCAACAATAAAATCCATAGTGATTCGCTCCCATTTCCACTCCGGAATCTCTTACTTCTGAAGCAATCCACCTGGCCGTTGATGCTCATACTTCACTTGATGGCAATTTAGACACCGAGCTACATACTCTACTATGTCCTCCTTCATTCTCCTCCACCAATAATGCTTCCTCAAGTCCTGATACATCTTCGCGACACCCAGATGAATGGAATACCAAATTGTGAGCCTCATGGAGAATCAACTCACGTAACCCATCAACATTGGGCACACATAGCCTGCCCTACATCCTCAGTGCACCATCATCTCCAATAGTGACCTTCTTAGCATCAACGTGCTGAACCGTATCCCTAAGGACAATCATATGGGGGTCATCATACTGACGCTCCCTGATACGATCATAAAGAGAATACTGAGAGACCACACAAGCCAAAACTCGACTCGGCTAAAAAATATCCAATCTAATGAACTGGTTGGCCAAGGCCTGAACATCCAATGCCAATGGCCTCTCTGTTGCTGGTAGATATGCTAAGATCCCCAAATTCTCCGCCCGGCGACTAAAGGCATCAGCCACCACATTGGCCTTCCCGGGCTGGTATAGAATAGTGATATCATAATCCTTAACCAGCTTCAACCACCTCCGTTGATGCAAATTAAGATCCTTCTGTTTGAACAGATGCTGCAAACTCCGGTGATCGGTGTAGATCTCACATGGGACATCGTACAAATAGTGTCGCCAAATCGTCAAGGCATGAACAATAGCTCCGAATGGACCATATATAGCCAAAAAAAAATATACTCTATAAATACAACTATAGAAAACTAATCCAATTAATGAAATCAAGACTTTAACAATAATTTCGAAAATTTCCCCAAAAGTCGACTCGGGCCCACGTCTCAAAATTGGGAAACTCACAATACGAACACCCATTCAACCACGAGTTCACTTGTACCAAAACTACTAAAATCCGATATCAACATATCAATCAAAATCCAAAAATTTGGTTGAAGAACTTTCCCACTTTCCCCCCAAATTTCTCTACTCAAATCTTAGATTAGAAGGTGAAATTAATGATAGATTAGTGGGATATAATCAAAAACAACTTAAAAATCATTACCCAATTGATGCATCTAAAAATCCTTCTAATTATCGCCTAATTTCGAGCTATAAAAGTCCCAAAGTGAAAATGAGATCAAACCCTCGTAACTTCCCATTTTCTGCACAGTGATCTCGCACCTGCGGACCCAGACTCGCACATGCGACGCCGCACCAGCGGAGTTTTCATCGCAGGTGCGGACTTGACTTAAAACACCTGGATCCGCTTCTGCGATCAAATGGCCGCACCTGCCTGCAAACAAATGTCCGCTTTTGCGGACTTCTCACCCAGCTCCTTCCCCGCTTTTGCGATCACCCCTCCGCAGGAGCGACCCCGCTTTTGCGGTCCTTATAACGCATCTGTGACCACTGACTACCTAGACCAGGGCTGCATGTGCGAGCTTCCTCCCGCACGTGTGTCAAACCTCAGCGCAGGTGCGATGACACCAGATGCTGGAAAACTTCAGCAATTTCAACACAACTCCAAATGATCAGTTGGCCACCTGAAATCAACCCGAGGCCCCCGGGACCTCAACCAAACATATATACAAGTCCTAAAACACCATACGAACTTAGTCGAACCTTCAAATCACATCAAACAATACTAAAACAACAAATCGCACTCCAATCCAAACTTAATGAACTTTGAAACTTCAAACTTCTACAACCGATGCCGAAACCTATCAGAACACGTCTGATTGACCTCAAATTTATCACACAAGTCATAATTGACATTATGGACGAACTCCAACTTTCGGAATTGAAAACTGACCCGATATCAAAAAGTTCACTACCGGTCAAACTTCCCAAAAATTTAACTTTCGTCATTTCAAGCCTAATTTAGCTACGGGCCTCCAACTCACAATTCGGACACGCTCCTAAGTCCAAAATTACCCAACGGAGATAACGGAACTGACAAAAATCCATTCCAGAGTCATCTTCACACGATTCCAACTACGATCAAATTCCTAGAACTTAAGCTTTCATTTTAGGTACTAAGTGTCACATTTCACTCCAAAACCAAAAACAAATCCTCCCAGCAAGTCACATAAGCATAAAATGTTACAGGGAAAACAGTAAATAGGGGATCGGGACTAATACTCTCATAACGACTGGTCTGGTCGTTACAATTACCCTACTGTTACTATGGTTTTAGTACATATAGCTAAAATTTCTCTTCTACTCTCTGATTTCAAGAAGAAAGAAAAATATATGGATATTGTTGAAAAAAATGCAAAAATTAAAAAAATATTTTTCATCGATTCCTTCTATTTACTTAATTGGTGTTGTTTTAAATCCTTCTCTTAATATGTCTAATTATCACCAATTAATCAATGCTTTATATACTTATATGGAGACTGGACCAACAGAAATCCCGGATATATATTGTTGTATGAACAAGCAAAATGATTATTTACAATAATTATATAACTATTATGCAAATTTAATTGACAATGATGCTAATGATGTAAGAAATGTTAATCCCACTTTTCATTGTACTACTTTTACTTCACCATTTGCTACTATGAATGAATATGAATGCCTTGATGGTTTTAATATTTGGTCTATATTTCCTTCCACTCAAACAAGTAGCAGAAACATTGAAGAACTTCAATTCCACTTGCAAAAGTGAACGGAGCCTCATACTAGTGTTTTAAAAGGCGTTTTCGGGGCGAGCCCTGGGGCGAGGCGCACCAAAAATGCCTGGGGCGATGATGTGGGGAGAAAGTCTCAAGAGGCGTACGCCCAGCAATTCGGGGCGTACGCCCGGGAGTTTGGGGCGTTTGAGGCGCATATTTTTATATTTTTTCGAATTAAAACAAAATTTGTTGAATAAGCCCTTCATATAATACCCAAATTCTCAAAATTCAGCTTGGTAATTACTCAAAAATTTTAAAAAGGAACTGAAACGTATTAAATTTAAAAGTCAAGACCTTTTTTATTGATTGAAGCCCCAATTCATGGCATTTCCCAATTATTATCTTATCCGCTAGTATACTAATATCTCTCAAAAGCAACAAATATTCAATTTTTTTAACAAATACAAAGATAACTTCATTCTTCTTCATAACAACAAGTTCAAAGTTCAAATTGCAGGTTAGTCATCCTTTTTGTTCCTCCGTGTAAAAGACTTTATTCTTTTCAACTCAAGTTACTTGAGCTTGTAATATATATATATATATATATATATATATATATATATATATATATATATATATATATATATATATATATATATATATATATATATATATATATATATATATATATATATATATTATCCCACATATTTATAGTTTTCTTCATTTTTAAAGAAATTTTACCTGTTTATAAATATTTATTGTAATTATATTATTTTATAAAATATTGAAAATTAAATACATATGTAAAATGCCTCGCCTTACGCCCAAGCCTTTTAAAACACTGCCTCATACAAAGAAATTTTCACCGTTGACATGGTGGCATAAAAATGAAAAGCAATATCTTGTTCTTTCGACAATGGCTCGGGACATGCTAAATGTGTCAACTTCAACTGTTGCATCAGAGATCACATTTAGTCAATCAAGACAATATCTAAGAGAACACTTATTGGGAAGCAATACATTGAAAGTTTTAGTATGTTTCAGAGATTGGATTAGATCGGTGCGAATAAATCAAGGACGTGAAGATGATGATAAACCAGAAGACGAGGAACTTAGAAATATATTAACAAATGGTAACCCATCTGAATTAAACATTCCAGAATATAGCAAAGAAGTTCATATTGATTATGAACAACTTACTAGGGCAATGCAAAACCTTTGGAGTTTCAAGATTAAATTTATGTAACGACCCGACCGGTTATTTTGAGCTCTAGCGCGTCTTTCGACATTTTGAATCCTTGAATAGTGTCATTTTATGTATTGTGACTTGTACACATAGTCGGAATTAAATGTCAGGAAATTCAGAGTTGATTTGGAAGGGAAATTCTCAATTCAGAAGCTTTAAGTTGGAAGAGTTGACCAAGGTTTGACTTTTGAGTAAACGACGTCGGAAGGTTCCAATAGGTTCATATGATGATTTCGGAATTGTGCGTATGTTCGGGTTGAGTATCGGGTGGTCCGGGAACATTTCGGCGCTTATTGTGGAAAGTTGACATTTTGAAGGTTTATAGAATTTCCTAACTTTGGTTTGAAGAGGACTTTGGTGTTATCAATGTCCCTTTTGGATTCGATCCTTGAAATAGGTTTGCATTGTAGTTTTTGACTTGTACGCAAAAAATTGGCGCCATTCTGGAATGTTTAAGCATGATTAAGATGCATTCGTCGAAGTTTGAATGTTTGAAAGTTAAAGAATTTTGGTCGTCGATTTGTGATTGTGATGTTATTCGTGATGTTTAGAGAATTTGGATATGCTTTGGTAATATATTGAGACTTTTTGGTGTGATTGGACGAAGTTCCGGGGGACCTCGGGTGTGATTCAGAGTGCTTTTGGATCATTTTCCCTTGGTTTGCAACTGCTGGTGTCCAATTTTGTTTTACGCGAACGCGAAGGGTCTCACACGTTCGCGAAGAAGGATTTGATTTGGGGCTTTTTGTTCTATGCGTTTGTCATAGGGAAGACGCGTTCGCGAAGTGTTGGGCAGTGGTACTCCCCGTTCGCGATCGCCTGGTCGCGTTCGCATTAGAGAAGTTGGCATGGTAGGGGAATTTGGTCTTCGTGTTCGCAAATGTGCAGTCGCGTTCGCGATGGGCAGGCTGGTAAAGCTTCGCGTTCGCGGGTCTTGTCTCGCGTTCGTGTAGAGGAATTGGGGAGCAGAAGCTGGTAGTGCTTCGCAAACGCGAGGGACTTGCTGCATTCGCGAAGAAGGTCGGGCTGGGCAGTTTTGTTTTAAAATCGAGGGTTTGGCTCATTTTCACTTCATTTCTTATATGAGAACAGACTTTGGAGTGACATTTTCATCATCAATCATGAGGTAAGTGTTTTTCACGCGTTCTGAGTTAAATACACGAATTTAGGCTTGTAAATACAAGAATTTAAGTGGAAAATGTGAGATTTTTGGTAGTAGACCTAGAAATGGTATTTTTAGATTTTGACTACAAAATTAGACATGGAATTAGGAATAAATTATATATTTGAGTTCGTGGTGCTATGGGTAATATTTATCTTCGAAATTTTTTGAAATCGGGCACGTGGGTTCGTGGTTGACTTTTTTGAACTTTTCGAGCGGAGTTGGGAATGGTTATAAATTGATTAATATGAGTATTGGAGTGTTTTTTATTGATTTGCACATTGTTTGGTTAGTTTCAGATCTGTGGGCGTCGGCTTGAGGTGTTATAGAGGCGTTGGAGTAGGTTATGGAACTTCGGAGCGAGGTAAGTCTCTTGTCTAACCTTGTGAGGGAAAATTTACCCCGTATGTGTTATATTTATTATAGTTACTTGCCAACGGTAATACCGCAGTTTGCTAGCAGTACTTCATTCATATTCTCGTTTGCTGCCTTGGAATTAGTTTTCTAAATATGTTATCTTGCTATTACTTGTTATCGGTACATCTTTCATATTCTCTGTTGCTATCTTCGATTTAGTTTTCTAATTATTTGTCTTACCATTACTTGCTATCATGGCTTCTCTCACCTTCTTTAGCCGAGGGTCTATCGGAAACAGTCTCTCTGCTCTCCCAGGGTAGGGGTAAGGCTGCGTACATCCTACCCTCCTAGACCATACTTGTGGGATTATACTGGGTTGTTATTGTTGTTGTTTCGTTATATTTATTATGTGCTACACGTTGTGGGAGATACACACGTATGAGGTGATGAGTGTCTGTGTGTATGCTAGAAGTCCTGATTATGTCCAGGTAGACTTAGTCTCACGCCATGCTTTAATGTACTATTTGAGTTATTCTTGCATGTTTAATTACTTCAATCCGCATTGTGACCTGAGACTAGACTCGCGTAGAGTAATAGATCCGCATAGAGTAATTGACTCACTATTTTAGATATTTGACGAGCTACTTGATTAGTCATAGAAATTGTACTTCTCTTACGGAGTTCTCCTGCATTGTGCGTATTCATCGGAAAGTTTCTCTTGAACGCCATAACTCACACGTATATTTGTGAGTGGGGTCATAGACCTTAAAGCTTAATACTCTTATGAGATCAGGATGTTCGCCTCATTAATATCATGTATCATATTCTTATGGGATCGGGTCGATCGCCTCGGCAGTTCTATGAAACACTAGTATGGGATCGGCGACTTGCCTCAGCAGAATCATGCGAAATACTTGATAAGGAGTCCGCGTACTCATAAGTTTCATGAATTGAGATGTGACCGTTGATTTAGTATTGACTACTATGTCTTCCATTTGAGGAGGTATCCGATAATTGAGGACCTTGTGTTCATTGTTCAGCTATATACTGTATTATTTACATATATCAATACTCATTGTTTACTTACCATGTATCATACTTGTCTACTTTATTATATTTGATTTAGTGGACCACTAGTAAGTGTCAATATCGACCCCTCTTCACTACCTCTTCGGGGTTATGCTAGATACTTACTAGGTACGCGTTGATTTACGTACTCATGTTGCAGCTCTGCATTAAATGTGCAGGATCTGAAAGGTTCATTTGGTGGTTATTTGGGCACATAGGCACATCTACCGAGGGGACTTTATGATGAGCTGCATTCCACGCTACGATTCACAGCACACAGAGTCTCCATCATAATTATTTACTTTATCCTGTCAATCTTGCATTCTAGATAGCTTTTGTATATTGTACTTCCTAGTAGATGCTCACGTACTTGTGATACCGGATTTTAGAATATTCTAGTTGATGTTTATGGATTTGCACAATATTATCATATTTTATTCTTATATCTTACTAACTATGTATGTACCTATGATTTCCAATGCGTAAATTCATTTACTTAATATAACTTATGATTTCAAAGTAATAAAATGAATAATTTTTTAGAAGGTTCTCCGTTGGTTTGCCCAACAGTGATATTGGGTGCCATCATGGCCTATAGTAGATTTTGGGTCGTGACAATTTAATAATTCAAATTTGTATTTACTCTTTTTTCTTTAATTTAGTTGGTGTAAAATTTAAACTTTAATTTGCAAGTTTAAATTTAAAATAAAAAAAAGAACTTGCAAATTATAAGTTAATTTTTTTCATGTTCATCGAATTATCTTAAATTCTTAATGAAATATTCAAATATAAGGCTTTTAAAGCCTTTGAAATTTATTCAAATATTTTTTTTATAAGTTAGTTTTTCGTGTTTTACATTTTTACTTTATCTTAATACAAATTACGATTGTTGTACAAAATACACAAAAAGAAGGCCGGCCTAGCCCAACCCATTAGGCCTGATGCCGTTTTGGTTCAATTTTCCCGTGGCTAATTCCGATACCGGTAAGATCGGTAATTTGTAACCGGTAGTCGGACCGTACCAAGACCAGTCGGTCTCCTTTTCGTAAAAATAGCACGGGCTAGCCAGTTTTCGGACTGGTCATTCAAAAATAGCTAGTGTTTGCAAAGTCATTCAAAAATAGCCACTATTTTGTTGCAACATGGAAAGTTCCAGCATAATATACTGGAGATCAGCGCACCTGTGTATGAACTTCCAGCATATTATGTTGGAACTCCAACACGCGGAAAGTTCTAATATATTATACTGGAGATTAGAGAACATGTGCTTCAATCTCCAGTATATTATGTTGGACCGATATATTATACTGGAACTCCAGTATATTATACTCGAGTATTTTTTCGGATTTTGAACATTGTTTTCATTCAGATTTATCTTTACATGAAAAGTGGCTAAATTTCGATTACTTTTGAAACTGTGGCTATTTCTGAATGACCACTTGTATATTTGGCTATTTTTAAATTTCTCTCCTCCTTTTCCTTAGCCCGTCCCGGCCCTTTAACACTCATAGTAAATAGTAACGCTTAGGAGAGCATGTAAGTTATTTTCCTACGTGTATGTGACCCAAAAGGGTTTAAGGCCCATAATTAATATTTAATTACGATCAAATCTCATCCGTCCAATCGGTGTCTTGATGGACGTACCAGATTAAATGAGAACCTCTATAAATTGGTCGTCTCCCCACCCATTAGGGTTACCGTATTTTTTTTCTCACATCACTAAAGGCGGCAGTAACATAAAGCTAGGGCAAGGGACGAGAAACCAGTTTACCAATTAATGCTTCCCCTTCACGATAATGGCTTACGATTCAGGTATGTTTTCTATAACGATTACATGTATGATTATCATGTTCAAGATCCTGGTGTACAATTAAAGTTTATGCTAACATGTGGTATTAGAGCCTGAAACTTGAACAAGTAATCTTCGTTAAAGAAATATATTATAAACATGATTATGGCACCACTCACGTAAAAGGGATAAAACAAAATCTCCTAAACACAGTTCTTATTTTGAATCTTGTTACATATATGAACCAAGTATTGATTAAGTTTAAAGAGGAATAGATGATGATGAATCTATGTGTATCGTCAACAGAAAGTTGATGTCGTCACAATTAGGGTTTCTTTATGTTTAACTTATTATTTATTTACAAATAATTAATAATCCTAAAAAATCAGTATGTTGAAGCGCCGATGCATACGAAGAAATCACACACCAAGAATTGGCAATCATAAGAAACTTCTGAGTTCTGCCAATGGATTAACTAAAGTCTTTAAAAAAAATAGTGCAAAAATTTAATATTTCAACCCTTAACCCACATTAATCGACAGAGAGCTATTTGACTCAAGATTGGTTCATTATATTTTACAACTCAACATAATATTAATTACGATTCAGAGTTAACTCCAGCTACATATTGAGGGCTATTAATCGTATTCTGGGTTGTTAAAGTTATTTTTATTTCATGTATGTGAATAATATTTGTATAGTTTGTTAGTCACCAAAGTGATCAAACTAGAATGTTTTGAAATATTTACATGCACAAAATTTCTTATATTTATTTTATGTATGTGCTTATGTTTATATAGTTTGTTAGTCGCCAAAGTGGCCAAACTAGTATATGTGAATGCATAAAATTATAATTTATCCATGAAATTAGTGAAATGCCTATGATTGAAAATAAAAGGATAAATTAAATTTTACTATTGCTAGAACTTAAGGATTTACCCAAAGGTGAATCAATTATTCTATGAATAGTGAATATGATGAGGTAAATTAATATTCTTAGTCAAAATATATATCGTATGTCCAAAGATGGTATATATATTTGGTTCATAATATTTAATTACCTATTAAAGACTAAATGGCATTTAAATTATGATAGTGTGTCGTATTATTTACCCAAAGGATAATTGCGATATGCTTTAACTGTTTTGTTGAATCCATATTGATTTGTGAGCATGTATTATCTATTTTGCAGCTATTCCTTTTCATTCGCTTGCTTCGTCTGTTACTGTGTTCAATGGATTGAACTTCTCTGGATGGCGTGAGCAAGTCCAGTTCCACTTAGGTGTGATGGATCTTGACTTGGCTCTGCTGAATGATAAGCCCGTTGTCATTACTGATTCGAGTAGTGCTGATGAGAAGTCTTTCCATAAAGCATGAGAGCGCTCTAAAAGGCTAAGCCTTATGTTTATGCGAATGAATATTGCCAACAACATTAAGAGTACTATTCCACAAACAGAAAGTGCCAGGGAATACCTGAAGTTTGTGGAAGAACGTTTTCGTTCTGCAGATAAGTCTCTCGCTGGTACACTAATGACTGAACTCACGACCATGAAGTTTGATGGGTCGCGTAGTATGCAAAACCATATCATCGAGATGACTAACATTGCAGCAAGACTTCTGACCTTGGGGATGAAAGTGGATGACTCCTTCTTGGTTCATCTTATTCTGAACTCGTTGCCTCCTGAGTATGGACCTTTTCAAATTAACTATAACACTATTACGGATAAGTGGAATGTTAATGAATTGTTCGGTATGCTTACTCAGGAGGAGTCGAGACTTAAGAAACAAGGGAGTCATTCAATTAACCTCATGGGTCACGGAGCTGGTAAAGGACTTAAAGTGAAAGCCAACAAGTTCAAGAAAAAGAAAGCACTTGCTAAACCTCCACATGATGCTAACAAGGAACATAAGGCAGATACGTGTCGTTTCTGTAAAAAGGAAGGACACTATCAGAAAGATTGTCTGAAACGTAAAGCTTGGTTCGAAAAGAAAGGTACAATTAGTGCTTTTGTATGTTTCGAATCAAATTTAGTAGAAGTTCCTAATAATACTTGGTGGCTTGATTCTGGTGCAACTGCTCATGTATCTACTACGTTGCAGGGTATCCTTACGATCCAAACTACAAATCCAAATAAAGATTTCTTGTTCATGGGAAATCGTATGAAGGCTCCAATTGAAGGCATAGGGACTTATCGTTTGATCATGGAGATTGGACGCCACCTTGATCTATTACAGACTCTTTATGTACCTTCAGTTTCTAGGAATTTGATTTCTCTTTCAAGACTTGATGTTTCTGGATTTGATTTAAATTTTGGAAATGGATGTTTTAATTTATATAAGAATGCTATCTTTTATGGTTATGGTTATGGTTTTCTTAGTGATGGTTTATATAAATTGAAACTCGA
The DNA here is from genome assembly GCA_005239495.1 of Nicotiana undulata. NCBI lineage: Eukaryota > Viridiplantae > Streptophyta > Magnoliopsida > Solanales > Solanaceae > Nicotiana > Nicotiana undulata. Next base: position 22,317 of record ML252412.1, read on the forward strand.
TATTGGTTTTTCCCCTTCTTAATGTTCAACATAATGTTAGAATTAAACATAGTTCACTAGATGAAAGTTCTGCTCACTTGTGGCATAGACGTTTCGGTCATATATCCAAAGAAAGGTTAGAAAGATTAGTAAAGAATGAGATTCTTCCGAATCTAAATTTTACAGATCTTACTACATGTTTGGATTGCAATAAGGGAAAGCAAACCAAGCATAGTAAGAAAGGTGCCACAAGAAGCACCCAGCTTCTTGAAATTATACACACTGATATTTGTGGACTCTTTGATGTTCCATCTTTTGGTGGAGAGAAATATTTTATTACCTTTATCGATATTTTTTCACGTTATGGATATATTTATTTGCTGAAATAAAAATCTCAAGCAGCAGATGCTCTCAAGGTGTTTGTTAATGAGGTTGAAAGAAAATTAGATAAAAAGGTGAAAATTATTAAGTCAGATAGAGGTGGTGAATATAGTGGTAAATATAACGAATCAGGACAATGTCCAGGTCCATTTGCAAAGTTCCTCGAGGAACATGGCATATGTGCACAATATACTATGCCAGGAACACCTCAACAAAATGGTGTTGCAGAAAGGCGTAATCGAACACTTATGGATATGGTTAGGAGAATGATGAGTAATTCCTCATTACCCACATCATTGTGGATGTATGATCTTAAAACCGATGTATATTTATTAAACATGATTCCTAGTAAGGCAGTTCCAAAGACCCCTTTTGAACTGTGGACAGGAAGAAAACCTAGTTTAAGGCATCTGCATGTTTGGGGTTGCCCAGCGGAAGCTAGAGTTTTGTAATCCACAAGAAAATAAATTAGATTCTCGAACAGTAAGTGGTTACTTTATTGGTTACCCAGAGAAATCTAAAGGGTATGTGTTTTACTGTCCAAACCATAGTTCGAGAATTGTTGAAACCGGTAATGCAAGATTCATTGAGAATGGTGAAGTTAGTGGGAGTGTTGAAAAGCAAAGTGTGGAAATAAAAGAGGTGAGGGTCAATATTTTATTACCCAGGATTGTGCCTACTTCCACACAAATACCAAATATTGCTCCAGTTATTGAAGAACACTTTGACAACACCGAGCAACATTTGGATGAAACACTTCATGAAGAAACTAACTCACAAATATCTGACACAAATGAACCACAAGAAATGCCATTAAGAAAATCTCAAAGAGTTAGAAAATCGGCTATTTCGAATGATTACGTGATTTATATGCAAAAGTCAGATTTGACATTGGTCTTAATAAGGATCCGGTTTCATTTTCACAAGCCATAGAAAGTAATGAGTCTGACAAATGGATTGATGCCATGAAGGAAGAGTTAAAATCCATGGAATATAATAAAGTCTGGGATCTCGTTGAATTAGCAGAAAGTTCTAAAAGAATTGGGTGTAGATGGGTCTTTAAGACCAAACAAGATTCAAATGGAAATATTGAACGATATAAATCCAGACTTGTTGCCAAGGGTTATACTCAGAAAGGAGGCATTGATTATAAAGACACCTTTTCGCCGGTCTCAAAGAAAGACCCGTTAAGAATTATTATGGCATTGGTGGCTCATTATCATTTAGAGTTACACCAAATGGATGTGAAAACTGTCTTTCTTAATGGAGATCTCGAGGAGGGAGTTTATATGGACCAACCAGAGGGTTTCGAAACTAAAGGAAAAAGTCAAATGGTGTGTAAACTAAAGAAGTCAATATATGGACTTAAACAAGCCTCACGACAATGATATATAAATTTTAATAATACCATAACATCTCTTGGATTTGTGGAAAATACCGTTGATCGGTGTATATACCAAAAGATCAGTGGAGCAAGTTTATATTTTTAGTCCTATATGTTGATGATATTCTACTTGTTGCTAATGATTTAAGCATATTGCGTGAGACGAAAGATTTTCTCTCTAAGAATTTTGAAATGAAAGATATGAGTGAGGCATCCTATGTGACAGGAATAAAAATATTTCGTGATAGATCACAAGAATTATTGGGATTGTCTCAGAAAGGCTATATCGAAAGAGTTCTAGAGAGATTTAACATGAACAATTGTTCAGCTGGAATTGTCCCAATTCAAAAGGGGGACAAATTTAGTCTCATGCAATGCCCTACGAATGATGTAGAACGAAAAGAAATGGAATCGATTCCTTACTCTTCTATTGTTGGTAGTCTGATGTATGCTCAGACTTGCACAAGACCGGATATTAGTTTTGCGGTCGGAATGCTAGGAAGATATCACAGTAACCCAGGAATTGATCACTGGAAAGCTGCAAAGAAAGTTTTGAGGTACCTGAAGGGAACGAAGGATTACATGCTCATCTATAGGAGATTCAAGCATTTGGAAGTTGTTGGATACTCGGATTCAGATTTCGCTGGATGTATTGACACTAGAAAGTCTACGTTTAGTTATTTGTCCCAATTAGCTGAAGGAGCAACATCATGGAAGAGTGCCAAACTGTCTATCATTGCTACATCCACGATGGAAGCAGAATTTGTGGGATGTTTTGAAGCCACAATTCATGCATTATGGCTGCAAAACTTTATTTCAGGACTTAGGGTTGTCGACACCATTACCAAGCCGCTGAAAATTTACTGTGATAATTCTGCAGCAGTATTCTTCTCCAAGAACGATAAATACTCCAAAGGTGCCAAACATATGGAATTAAAGTACTTTACCGTCAAGGAGGAAGTTCAAAAACAAAGAGTGTCACTTGAGCATATTAGAACTGATCTCATGATTGCAGATTCGTTAACGAAAGGTTTACAGCCAAAGATAAAAGTGAACATGTACATAGAATGGGTCTTGTCTGTATTTATGATTGATGTATTTATGATGTTTTGACACTCTGAGCTCATTTATATGTTTCTGATGTACATTAATGATTCCCGTTTCTCATAATGGTGTACAAATTATTGTTTTGAGATGTTACAGGATAAGTCTCAATGAGACATTATTGTGGACCATAATATTTATAGCTTATAAACCTGGTACGATGAGTTGCTAATGTTGTAGTATATGGAAGCGAGTATGTAGACAAATTATATATAACCGCCACAACTCACATTTAGTAGTTTATCGTATTATGGTGTTTGTGATGGACATTATAGAAGAGATTTGTTTATGCGCAATTAATGTTTATATTATTAAATATTAATATGATGTGGTTATTGGGCCAAGTGGGAGAATGTAAGTTATTTTCCTACGTGTATGTGGCCCAATAGGTTTAAGGCTCATAATTAATATTTAATTATGATCAAATCTCATCCGTCCATTCGGTTACTTGATGGACGTACTAGATTAAATGAGAACCTCTATAAATTGGTCCTCTCTCCATTGGGTTTACCAATTAACGCTTCCGCTTCACGATAATAACTTACGATTCAGGTATGTTTTTTATAATTAAAGTTTATGCTAACAGAACATTAAACACAGACACATAAATGAAATTGTACTTTGAATTGTGACTTCTTTTACCATCAGACTATCTTTGTGTTAAATAATATAGAACATATCATGAAGTATGGTTTCAGTTGATTGTCTTTTGTTTACATCAACTTGATTATATAATTAAACAGTTTATACCTACGTCCTGATAATCTTGTTTACTTCAAGTTAAGTTGCTCGGACCCAAAAAGAAAAAGTCCAAGTTGCCTGGGGCACATGGATTTCAGTAGGAAAGAAAGCAATAATCGTCATATAAAAGTAACCTTTCAATCATTTGGATGACAATTTTCTTATTGTGATTATCGTTTAATATAATTGTAAAAGGTTGCACCAATCATTGATAAAAGCAATTCAAAAGTATTACGTATAAATACTGGGTAAACATTAGTAATATGGGATTAAAAATAAGTAACCAAACACTGAATGTTTTAAATACTTTCCAAATCTTTGAGGATTTCTGGTACTTTTTTGCATTTTTTCGCTGGTTGGCTAATAAGATTGGAGGCAAACCCAGCCTTTGGTCTCATTTTTTTTCCCTTTCAAAAAGACTACAGTAGTAATTTGTATGCCTTGCAAGTGGCCAGGACTTGCAATCGAAGGAAATATGCCAAAACGCACAAAAAGTAAAACTAATTTCTATTTATACGAACTTGAAAATCTTAGAGTGCGTTTGGTAGGACAGAAGTCATTTTTCATAAACAATTTTTCGAAAATACTAAATTACTTTTTAAGAATATTTTCTTGAAAAATGTTGTCTAGTGTTTTATTGGAGGAGAGAAATCTTTTTTTCTGAAAAAACATTTATTAAAGATTATACCAATATTAACAAATTTGATGAAATTTTTGAGTATTTAAGGAAATTTGTAAGGAAAATGATTTTACGCCAAAAAGTAAGAAAAGTCATTTTCTCTTTTGATGGTAAATGTTTTCTCTATAAAATATTTTGATAGAAATCACTTATTTTCTAGAAAATATTTTTCGAATAAAATATTTTTGTCATACCAGCCTAGCGCTTAAAGATAGGGTTGACAAACCGGCGTGTCGGGTCGGATGTGGGTGGGTCGAAAACGAGTAATACAAAAACGGACAAATTACCCGACCCGACCCGTATTTAATAAAGATAAAAAATAGGTTAAATTCCTAGTCTACCAAATTTGGGGAACCCTCAATTTGAGACTTTACAAATTTAAAAGTTAAATCCATTACTTATTCATTGGTCATCTATTTTCTAGGTGGATAATATGATTCTTATCCATATTTGAAATGTTTTTAAAAAATTCATTATCCAGCCAATTTTTTAATGGATAATATATGAGTGGAATTATTTCCTTTAAACCATTTACCACCACTACTCAAAGACGATATAGGTCGAGCCAGTCCAAACATCACTATCCTGGCAACACAAGATTAATTCCCAGCGTGACATTTTTACATTCTAACTGTTACGCGGCGCCTTCTTGAGATTCTTTGGAAGGGCGACGTAAGGCTAAGCAACCGATGTCAGGGTGGTTGTTGTCCGCCAAGTGAGGTCCCCGCCACACGCTAGACGAGATTGTCAGTGCCATGTGGGAAAACCAATGCCAACAAGTTGAGAGAACAGATTAGAATTGAATAAAAGCTTGATTGCAATAATGAAAGCTATTACAAAAGAAGGCAACGCAGTGTCGAGGGGTAGAGATACCAGTACAGAGAATTGCTTGCTAGAAAGTTTTGAATGCTTGATACCCCTTAATAATGCTTAAAAAAAATAAACCAAAGTTACATGAGTAGACCAAACTACACTAGAGAAACATAATGAAAGTACATGGAATAAAACTACTCTATATTTACAGGGAAAAGGACTTAGTTTTCTACAAAGGTAGAAACAGGTCCGTTGGCAGTAACTTTGTCTCAGGGCATTACGATCTGCGCGCGCGGCATTGTCTGCATGCGCGGCGTTGTTGGCAACTGCTTGCGGCTGGGCGCTAGCAAGGGAAATCGGTGGGGCGACAAAGGCACATGCGCGCTTGTCACTTGGTGCGGCCAAGACCACGAAGCCGTCCGTGGCGCTAGGCGTTGGGAGGCTTGCTAGGACGCCATGGGGTGCGTCCAAGAGGTCATGGGGCATGGCTGGAAAGCCGCCCATGACATAACACATTGCAATGCTAAAAAGAGACGATGCGAAAACAGAAGCAAAATATAGACGAAAATATTCAGTCCTAGAAACCTAGCATTCATGAGCACCTACTACTCTTATAAGAAGGGTAAAAGAAAGTGTAGCAGAAGAAAAAAGAAGTGTTACATCTGTTAGGATTTTGTCCTAAATTTCTAATCTAACAAGAGCACAAAAACACAAAATATTGACAATGTAATCATTAAAGAGTTTTTGTGAGAACAAAAACACAAAAAATATTCACAATGTAATCATTAACGAGTTTTGTTTAGGGAGAGATTTTTTCTTTTTTCTTCTTTTATATTAGTTTTATCATATGTAGATCAATTGATCAAACCATTATAAACTATTATGCTTAGTTTAGTATATTTTTCTTGTCATCATGATTTATCGTCCAAGCTTTGTATTGTTAGTTTCTGCATGCACAATGTTATTTCGATCCCAACAACATCCTTTGTCTCAAAACTGGAACCTGTATTTACATTGTACAGCAAGCCTGCTATAAACATTTGAACAAATTGCTTAATTACAAGTATAATTACCCGCAAAGGCGGTCCTGAATCAATGTGAAGTACCTCAAAAAGCAGGAATTGAGCCAGCCATGACATGAAATGAAATGAAATTATGTGTCTGGTTGATCCTGAAATTGGACTGAATCGAAGAGATTAGTAGTAGATGTAGAAGAAGAACCCATGTCAGTCTGTATGGTCATGGTGTTTTGAGTTTGGCTTCCAGTTAACTTCTGTTTTTGCCTCTCTTGATGAAAATCTTTCATTGCTTTAAATCTCAGATCATTAGAATATGTATTTGCCTCTGGAATTTCATCGGGAATGGCTATTCGTCCTTCAAGCATACCCACTACCTCCGACATGATAGGCCTGAGTGAGGGAGTGGCGCTAGTGCACAAGAGTGCCACTTTTACTATTTTTTCCACTTCTTGTTTGTTAATATCAGAACCCAATTTCTGATCTATGAGCTCCTCTATACTCCCACTTTGTTGCAAGTTACAGGCCTGTAATAGTGTAGCTTTTTAGGCACAGCTAATAACTTCAATTAAAGATGAAGAAGAAAGAATGTGAGAACTTTATTTCACCATGCAAACTTTTAAGCTGACCCTTGTTAATGGAGAAAAAGCAAGCAAACGAGGATCAGATGTTATTACCCAGTCTAAGAGACAAATGCTATTGTTGCTCGGCATGTAGTTATTGTTGTTCTTTCCACTGACAGTTTCCAAAAGTACAACTCCGAAGCTGTAAACATCTGCTTTATCGGTCAAATAACCCCAGAGCGCATATTCTGGTGCCATGTATCCTCTGCAAGTGTTAAGATTAGAAGGTATGTCAACTCAAAATACACTTTAGACTTCTAGCTAGATATGAAGTGATCTTACATTGTTCCGGCAACTCGAGTACTAATATGGGTTTTCTCTTCTTCATTAAGTCTAGCTAGTCCAAAGTCCGATATTTTGGGATTTAGCTGCCCATCCAGCAGCACATTGGTAGCTTTGATGTCTCGATGTACAATTTTTAGGCTTGATTCCTCGTGTAGAAAAGCTAGGCCTTTTGCTATTCCGAGACAGATCCTAAACCTTGTTGGCCAATCCAGTGTCAGTCGGCTGTCCTCTGAACCAGAAAATTCACCACTGAAAATCTTGACCTGAGATAACTGGAATGCTACATAAAGAGAACGACAACTTACCAAACAAAGCGCCAGCAAGGCTATTGTTATCCAAGTATTCATATACAAGCAGTAACTGGTCTGCTTCAATACAGCACCCATGAAGCTTAACAAGATTCGGGTGTTGCAAACAGGAGATCGTACTAATCTCATTCAAGAATTCACGGTTGCCTTGCTTTGATTGAGAGGAGAGCTGCTTCACTGCTACTAATGTACCATCAGGTAATTGACCCTACACCAGATCCGTTCATTAGGTTCCACATGTCAAGAAGATGGAACCAGTGTAAAGTGTAAACTAGCTAAAGGCAGATGAAATTTGAGCCACATATGTATGCCCTTGCTCAGCCCCAGAAGCGTTGGATTAATGAATCTTGAAGGTTTACATGTTTCTAGAAACAGCACAAGTCTTGTAGGCAGAGGTGCATCATGAAGTGGAGTCCAGGTAAAACAACAATCACTAGTCTTCCAATTATAAGCTTACCTTATAGACTGGACCAAAACCACCTTCTCCAATCTTGTTTGAAGCATCAAAGTTTTTAGTGGCGGCTTTTATTTGTTTTAGAGTAAAGCAAACCATCCGCAGCTCTACACCATTGAGATCTGTCCAAAAACATATATAGAGAAGAGTTATTGAGTTTAGTGGTCTCTTGTGGTAAAAACTCTAATCATTGCATTAGCATCGACTTGGCTTTCTTCTCTGACATAGTAAACCCACCCCTCCTAACTCTGCTGCGGACCCCCCCCCGAAGATGACTCTAACCTTCGGACTCATAGTTGGAGGTGGAGGAGCCCCCAACTAGACCAATCCTCTCTTGTCTAGCATTGACATGGTTTTTTAAACACACAATGAAGGGGCGCATCAGATCCTTCAGTGATCAGACTACTGTTAATACAAGACACTGATAACCTTGGAAAGCTTATTGTTATGTTGATTGAAAGGTTTTGAAGAAAAACATCAAATTCATACCGACAGTAGATGATGAAAAGGGTACACAAATCCGACACTGTTCTTAAAATTCATCTACCTGTAAGATTGGGTACAATGAAGATGCCTCTGTAGCATTGATCTACTATGTTTTCAAAAACAATATATATATACAAAATGATGAATCTCCTAGGTTAATCAATGTGTTAAGCTATTACATGAAACAAGGTTTTGGATATCAAGATCCGCAGTATGATTAACAACATGTGCTTGTGTTTTGATCACTTCTGAATATACAATGAATTAACTACAATTTAGAATTGCTACTTTAGAAACTTCTCATGCTCACCTCTTCTTTTCCTTTCCCTGCATAGATAGCCTTTCCACCAAAGTATGCTCAATATGAAAAACGAGATACATGCAGCCAAAACTCCAACAATAACATAAATTATTACGGTCTTTCTGTCCTCGTTTGAACAGAATTTGAAATCTGTACCAATGAAAAAGAAAGAGAAAGAAAAAGTAAAAGTCTTAGAAAATCCCTGTAAGTCCACTGTCCACCCAAAGATAGAAAAGGTAAGTAGATACATACTCGAGTCGACCGATATGGCTGATATAAGTGCACCATAATGTCCCCTAAGAGGAATGCGGGTAGTGCCCTTGCCACCCCAGTAAAGTCGGATCTCTAAGACACTATCTGTTACAGTGGCATTAAAACGTCTGATCACAGGCCTTTTAACTCCACGAGCTTCCTCTTCAATATTAAAGTCTTTCCAAACTAATTTCTCCTAAAATCAAAAAGGATCATTCGAGAATGTAAACCAGCTGATAACTCTAAAGAGAACTTCATCATTCAGGAAAAGCACCTGGATATAAATATCGAAGACACGCCTTCCAAGATTGCAATATGTACGGTCATCTTTGAACATTATCTCGGCGAAGTGCAGACTAACACTGTAATTCCCATTCTCCAAGCAATAACGGAAATAAGTAAGTGAGAGTGGAGAAGCCCGTGCTCCACTGTACAATTCAGACAGGTTTGTTGATTGTGTAGATTCAATGAAACGTGTATTCTGATCATTAGCATCATCCATGAAGTCTCCAGTGCTACTAAATCCCCAGTACTTATTACTGCGGAAATATCTAGCAGAACCACCTTCAACCTGAGCATCTCCTTCATAATCAAGTTGTCTATTGTTTTCTTTAACAGTAAAATCATTTCCTCCACAGTTCACATGCAGGGAACACCCATCTGCCATGTGACCAAATGTACTTGCATGGTCAGAGAGATATATCTAGCAAACAATGGTCTCTTATTATAATAGGCAAAGAATGCCAAAATATTGATGGATAGATGTGTATGAAGGTAACATTTTCAGAAACTAATTAAAAAGTGTTCAGTAGACACATGATCTCAGGACTGTAGGTCCTAATGAGAAATATTTGCAACTAACAGCGCATTCTTTGGTAACTCGCAGGCAATCTCTGTCAGTTATCTTTTTTAATGTGTCTGTCTCTCTCTCTATGTGTGTGTGTGTATGTCTGAGTATACACAACAACATACCCAGTAAAATCCCACTGTGGGGTTTGGGGAGAGTATTTCCTTGAATCCTTGATGTCTGAGTATATATAAAAGTGAATTTAGTGGATGCATGTAAAATAACAGAAAATTTAGTTTTAAACAAGTGTACATCATCTCAGAGAATCCTCTCCCTCTGTGACTTGTTCCTTCTCCTCCAACTCAGACAGCAACCTAGTCCAGATGTCTACCTCCTACTAATCTTGGAAGTTCTCCTAAATTTAATGTCCCATACACCAGTTCTCCTATTTGAGCATTAGAGGTCTCCCGGAAAAGCTGAAAAAGTAAACAAATTTAGCTTTTGCTCTGTGAGTGATATATTTCCTTGCAAATTATCCAACAGAATCTTACAATCTGCCAACTTAAACTGTGTGTATATCATGAATTCATCCCACAATCCTCTAGTACACTGTCCCCATATTACGCATCTATTACTGTTTTCCACAGCACGTCGTTCTTTAGATATTTTCAAGTTTCTAACTCCTGACCCCTCCCCCTCCCCCCACC
>ML252412.1:32801-70861 GCA_005239495.1 Nicotiana undulata
CCCGGAAATAACTGATTTTAAAGTTATGAAGGGAAACCGTATTGCAACTCAGGATATGTAAAGAACTTTTCTTTTTCATGTGTTACTTGAAATAAGAAAGAATAAATAGTCAATGAGGTACACAAATATACTTACATCTTGGACAAGTCAAATCCTCTGTACAAGGAAGAACATTCCTTCTGTAGCAGATAGCATGAGAGAAATTGACCTTAGATACATAATAAAAAGGAAAGACTGTCTCCTAAAGTAAAGCATCTGTTTCTCTTTTTTGTTACCTATAAAATGTAAATTGGGAAATTAAGAAGAATGAGAAGGTACATCTTACAAAGTGCTAACTGCTGAAGAGCTCTTGTACAGGTTGATGTAATAATTCCTGTCGAGGAATTACTATCAGAACCATATGATACATTGTCACTGAAAACATGAAAGAGATACAGACAAAAAGGATTCACTGACGTGTTCTGCCGACACGCTGGTTGGTCAGGGCCTTGCCAAGTAAAGTTATTGTAGGAAAGATCACTGTCCATGCAATTAATTTCTTAGAGGATCATAATCCAAAAGCACTATAATGACAGAATGCGATAAACAAGCATTTAAAATGTGCAAATGACAAAGAAAATGTAGAACTAAGAAAATACCAAATTAAAATCAATGATTTAGTTGAAATATTAACACACCTCATACTCAAGCCCGTATGAGAGACAAATATCTGACAAAAGAGAATCAAGAAAGATATTACACGTACACATTTATTCCATTCTTCAAGATTGAGTCAGGTACATTTCCACTGAGCATGTTACCAGATAAAAACCTATTACAGAAGAGTCACATAGTAAGTAACCACTAATGTGAGAAATGGTGAATAAAACTTTTCATGCGTGTTAGAAAAATAATAATGATGTCATCTTAATAGTACTATGAAAACAAAAGCCAAATTGAATTATACTCACACAAATTTAAGCATAGTTCTTGCACTTATGTCATCTGAAATCGTTCCAACCAGCTTGTTGAAACTAACATCACTGTGGTAAATTCAAATAAAGATAAGAAGCTTTCTCTTCATCTGGAATAATCTCATGAATGCATAAAGGAGGAGAGCCATTTATAAATTAAAAAACCTTACTAGTATTGCAGTAATGTCATATTACCTTAGTAAAATTTAAATCAGAGAAGAGGGTGTATTACTATAAAGATAGAAGGCAAAGAATAGGAAACAGTACCGTTTGGCCTTAAGTGCATCTGAAGTTAATTTTCCACTTAAGACTTATTGGCCTTAAGTGGATGAAACCATTGGTTGCACTTCAGACTTATTTGGCCTTAAGTGCATTTGAAGTGCAATTCTTTTACTACAGGCATTTTTTCTTTTAACTTCAGACCCGACAAGCTGAAGTTGATCGTAAAGTGGGTACGCTTGCAAACTTTTTTGCAAAGTGGGTATAGGTTCAATTTTTTTTTGAAGAAGGTAACATATTTTGTATATTAATATAAGACTTCACTAAAATTGTGAAGTCACCCATAATTACATAAAGGGTGCCCTGACAAAAATACATAGGCATCCCTAGCCTTTTTTCTTCTTATGAGGGCTCCAAAACATCTAAAATGGATATATGATCCTCCAAAAGCTGACCTTTACACCAAAAATAAAAAAGGGCTAAACATTTCATCTTGATTTTTTGGATGTTGCTAGCCTTGTCTTCAAAACATCTCTGGTTCCTCTCTTCCCAGACTGTCCACCATATGCATGCTGGGACAATCCTCCATCTCTCTTTCGGTAGGTAGTGAGCCCTCTTTACCCCAGCTAGCTAGAATATCAATGACTCTTCCTGGCATTGCCCATTGAATTCCCCTCAGACTGATGAAGATACTCCATATCTGTGTGGTAAATTTGCAATGCAGAAAAAGATGGTGAATTGTCTCTGCCTCTTCTTCACATAGGTAACATTTAGAACACAATTGGAAACCCCTTCTGATCAAATTGTCCTGAGTTAACACTGCCTCCCTTGCCGGTAGCCATGTAAGTGGGTATAGGTTCAATTATGACCCCAAAACTGGGTATAGATGCAAAAGCCCCCATTTTCAGGGGAAGAAGATGCCCGAGGAGTGGCGGTGGAGTTTGATGATCCCGTTGACAAGAACAAAGGTGATATTCAGGACTACAACAACTATAGGGGTATCAAGCTGCTGAGTCATACTATGAAAAATTGGGAGAGGGTGGTGGAGAGGAGTGTGCGACGTAGTGTTACTATTTCCGAGAACCAGTTCGGGTTTATGCCAAGAAGGTCTACCACAGAAGTCATTCACCTTGTGAGGAGATTGGTGGAGCAGTATAGGGAAAGGAAGAATAACTTGCATATGGTATTCATAGACCTAGAAAAGGCTTATGATAAAGTCCCGAGAGAGGTCCTATGGAGATGTATGGAGTCTAGCGGTGTCCCAATGGCATATATTAGGGTGATTAAGGCCATGTACGAGGGAACAAAGACTCGGGTGAGGACTGCGAGAGGAGACCCGGATCATTTTCTAGTGGAGATGGGGTTGCATCAGGGATCGACTCTTAGCCCGTTTTTGTTTGCCTTAGTGTTAGAAGTGCTGACACGACACATACAAGGGGAGGTGCCATGTGTATGATATTCGCTGACGACATAGTCCTGATTGATGAGACGCGTGAGGGAGTTAACGCTAGGTTGGAGGTTTGGAGAGAGACACTGGAGTCTAAGGGTTTAAGTTGAGTAGGTCAAAAACTGAGTACTTGGAGTGCAAGTTCAATGATGGGATGCACGAAGAAGGAGTGGAAGTGAAGATTGGTACTCAAGTCGTCCCAAAAAGAGATAGTTTCAAGTATCTTGGGTCGATTATTCAAGGCAACGGGGAGATTGACGAGGATGTTAACCATTGTATTGGAGCGGGGTGGATGAGGTGGAGGCTTGCCTCGGGGGTTTTGTGTGATAAGAGCGTGCCACCTGGACTTAAGGGCAAGTTCTGCAGAGTGGTGGTTAGACCGGCTATGTTGTATGGGGCTGAGTGTTGGCCCGTCAAGAAGTCCCATGTCCACAAGATGAAAGTAGCTGAGATGGATGTGTGGTCATACCGGGAAGGACGGGGAGGGATAAGGAAGGAGTGGCATCTGTGGAGGACAAGTTGTGGGAGTCGAGACGGAGATGGTTCGGGCATGTGAAGAGGAGAGAGATAAATACTCCGGTCAGGAGGTGTGAGAGGTTGTCCATTGCGGGTCTGAGGAAGGGTAGGGGCAGGCCTAAGAAGTATTAGGGAGAGGTAGTTAGGCAGGACATGTCATTGCTCCAGCTTACCGAGTATATGATCCACGACCGAAAGACGTGAAGGTCGAGGATTAGGGTTGAAGGTTGACAATTAGTAGTATGTTCCTCTTAGGCTTACCAGTAGTAAATGAATTGTCTTTTCTTTTCTTCTTTTTTATTTTCCTGTGTTGAGGGTCGATTGGAAACAGCCTCTCTGCCCTATCGGGGTAGAGGTAAGGTATGCGTACGCATTACTCTCCCCAGACCCCACTTTGTGGAACTTTACTGGGTAGTTGTTGTTATTTTCCTCCTAGGCTTACCAGTAGTACTAGGACTTATTTTGTGTTATTTTATTCATGATTCTTTACTATTACATGTTGTATCATTCGTGCACGTTACCTTAATGTATTGTTGTTACTATTGTTTGCTACTTGTTGCCTTATCTCCACTGTGCCTTGAGCCGAGGGTCTATTGGAAACAGCCTCCCTATCTTTATAAGGTAGGGGTAAGGTCTGCGTACACACTACCCTCCCCCGACCCCATTTATGGGAATACACTAGGTTCATTGTTGTTGTTTTACTAGCTGACTAAATCTTTTTTTTGTATAGCAAATCAGACTAGCAAAATCTGCATCTATGATGAACTTCATAGTTCATAGTTCATACCAAGAAAAGAAATGTCTTGAGCAGAAAGTGTCACTGCTTAGGTTTTACCACAAGTGGATGATGAAATTTCTAATTTAGAAGAACATTGGACATGAATGAAGGCATTAATAGAAAATTGTATACCCAGAATGGAAGAAATTAAAGGATTTGGAGAACTTTTGAATCTCATGGGTTAAGATGAGATATGGTAAGTATATCGATAAGTGAATAGAGAACAGGTGGTTAGAAGATGATGGACCAAATCTTTTGGAGATTCTTCAGTTAAGATGAAAGTGGAAGTAATAAGCAAGAGCTGAAATGAAAGTTGAGACGCAGCGATAGTCATTAAGAAATGGAGAAAAAGACGGTGGAAAGCAACCAAAGGAAATGACATTGTAATAAGGGGTCATTGTAACACCCCAAACTTTAGACAAAGTCCCGCATCGTCAAAACACAAGAGGGATGCTGGGTATACAAGTTAACAAGCCTTAGACCCTAGTGACGCGTTTTAAACACGTGAGGGCCTAGGCCCAAAGCCGACTAGGCTGTTACATATGGCAGAGCCACTCTTGTGTCAGTCTTGCCAATGGTGGGTCAAAGTTCAACTAAGTTTAGGCAAATCCCGGTTAGGCGGGGCAGTCTAGATGAATCTCATGCGGTGGGGCAAACCTCAGCGAGGACGCTGAGTTCATAAAAGAGAGGGGGTGTATGTCCCACATTGGCAAAACACAAGAGGGAAGTTGGGCATATAAGTTAACAAGCTTTAGACCCTAGAGACGCATTTTAAACTCGTGAGGGCCTAGGTCCAAAGCGGACAATATCACTAGCGAACTGGGCTATTACATTCATCCTATTAGCTTATGTTTTGGGTTTATCTACACTTGTTGTGTATGGCCAACACCGTCATTTGGGTTCTTTCTACTTACCATATTGGAGGTAGGAAGGAAGTGGTTGCTTGTAAGCTAAATACTTATGCAACTCCGACTCTTGTTCACCAAGTGGAAGGACCAACTATAAGTGCACGGACCCCGAGTCTATCAAAATTGACAGTCAGTATTTTTCAACGCTATTGCACTTGGACACAAGGTTTAACATCAGATATGTAATGATAATGAATGTAACGCAGAATATTGATTTTGCAAAATTGCATGTGAAACTACTTACAATGTTTGTATAGTTTTCAATTGCCAAATGTATCCAGGAATTACTCCAGAAAGGTTGCAGTTTCTCAATACCCTGAATACAATGATAGTACAGCACTCAGAAGAGATCCATCAAAATTTAGATGTCAATGTTAATTCGCATTAACTACAAAGTAACTTACAATATCACTAGGCCTGTCATGT
Organism: Nicotiana undulata; assembly: GCA_005239495.1. Classification (NCBI taxonomy): domain Eukaryota; kingdom Viridiplantae; phylum Streptophyta; class Magnoliopsida; order Solanales; family Solanaceae; genus Nicotiana; species Nicotiana undulata. The sequence goes on from ML252412.1 coordinate 38,049, forward strand.
TAATTAGAGGAGGAAATTCCTGCACTGGTCCATTTAGGTCGCTAATCCTCCTGATTAAGAGACTCAACATTAGAAGTCTTCACACTGTAACGAGATCCATAAACTAAAATAAAGAAGCAGATTAGTGATCTCAATATTTCAGAGTTCCGTACTCACAGATCGGTTAACATATTGAGGAGAGATATGCCTGATGGAATGGGACCCTCTAGACCGGAGGCATGCATCTCTCTTCATTGATTATCAAAAATAAGTAATAAATACTTGGGATTACAAAATTATTGTGCTAGCAAAGATATCTCAAGATCCTCTGGCATTAGAAGACAGATTCTTACAATTTTGCAAGTTGTTTCCAATTCTGGATAAAATCTGGAATTGGCCCACTGAGATTGTTATCATTTATCCTACTGCATTATGAAACAAAATAGTGTCAAAAATAGTTTTTAGATGCTAGCTAAATGGATAATGGAAGAACCATGTGCTTACAAATCTGTTAAATTTACAAGTCCAGACAGTGATATTGGCAGCTCGCCCTCCAGTTGGTTGGAGGACAATATCCTGAAATTGTGATCATGTTTCTCCATTGTATATTCAGGAATTTAAATCACAACTCATGTGGACAGACCCAAAAGAGAAAAGGAAAGGAATGGTCTTACAGTGTCTTTAAGTTTATCAATTTCCCTAGTTCAGAAGGAATAATGCCTGAGAATTGGTTCCCTTCAAGGTTTCTGGTGAAAGATTGCCATACAGATTAGTGCACTGCTGAACTTTTGGAAAACAATTGGAAAAATAAAAATTAAATAAAATGAGGTGATTCTTATAGTAAAGAAGAAGAGCATGTCCAACATTGCATCAAAGGAAAAAAGAAAAAAAGATAAAGCAAACGGTAGCATAAAAAGTTGTAAGCTTGCATCTTATAAGAAAGATAATTTTATTAATTTAAAGAGTTTGTGCAAAAAACTATTTTAAAAACAAAACTATTTCTAAAATCTGTCCAAACAATTACATGAGCAATGAAGATAACAAATCAAATCAGATAATCAAGATTTGATACATACATATAGGTAAGGCTGGTAATGTTTCCTAGTTCCTTTGGTATTTCCCCTGACAACCGGTTCACAAGAACAGAGCTGGATCAAAAATTTGCAGTTACAATTGATGACCGAGAGCATCCATAGCAGCTGATTTTATAAGATAATAGATGAGGCTTACATAGAATTTAACTGGGTTGACGACCATTCGGTTGGTATACTACCACTGAGGTAATTGTATGCAAAATCACTGAAATTAGAGAAAATCTGAACTCAGTTAATGGTGTTCATCAACATTTGGAAATTGAATAAGATTCTAATGGGAAATAAAAGGAAATGTTACAATGGAATTCAAAAGGTACTTACACTTGTTGAATGTAAGGAAGCTTTACCAGCTCAGGTGGAAGAACTCCAGGAAGATTTATGCCCTTAAGAGTACTGCATAAGTAATTTCAAGAGTTGACAATGTAAGTAAATTATCTAAAATAGTTTGAATAAGATATACTATACGTATATAGATAAAATGAAACCAAGTACAGTCACAACAGAAAGCATCGGTAGGAACCGCTCTATGATGGTGATGTAAATCACTACTTTTTTACTCAAAAGAGATAAAGTCAATGATGTCAAATTGCCATCCATACATCTCAGGAAGCCTAAGATTTCATTAAATATAATACAGTCTCAATCCACAAAGATAAAAGAGGTCTTCGGCAAAGGCACAGCTTATATATGGCAAAATGAAACTCCCTCCGTTGTTTTTGTTTGATCAGTAATTTCCTCCTATAATCTTGTTTGTTTTAATTGTCCGAGAATATAAATACAAAGTTGTTGTGAATATGTAGGAAATGGTTACAACTTAATTAAACATGGTTGCTTATGGGTTCTCTAGCAGTAAAGGCAAGATATCAGTAACTTAGAACTTAGTTGCTGCATTCTCCAAATCATCTATGCTGCTCTTCAAACAACACGAAATACTAAAAAACAAAAGCCGAGCAAGATGATGAAAAATTACATAGCTACTATGTGGCAGAGAGTATCATTTCCTATACTGCAATCGCATTTAACATCAGTTTCGGACCAACTTGGTCGATCAGTTGTCACCCTGACTGCTCCAATCTGGCACAATTCACCGTTGAACTTCCAGTGTGTTGCTCCCATTGTAACGGCAATTTGTTCCAGAATGTCCACTGAGACAAATTGCCAAAGAATACGTCAAACAACAGATATTTGGCGAATGATGCAAACCTTAGTAGCAAAATAATTCAAAGTGGAAATGCAAGGGCAGGAAGCAGAATTCCTACATTTGCTTAGTGCCCGGATAAACCCATAAATATGACCAAACAAAATTTATTTTCAAACACTGCAAACCCCACTCCCCCACGAACAATTTGGAATTGGTGAGCAATTCGCTAGAAAAAATCTCTAATATCCCTTTTTAATTATTCTCATCCTGTAATGAATCCCATAAGGTTCAACATTTTTGAGTTAGGCTACAGAGGTGCAGCAAGTAAACACCCTAGCAAATGTGCAGAATCCATGTGAAATTCTGCATCACTTGAAAACCCAAATTCACCAAATTGTATTAGTTCCTTAACATAATACTGTAGTACTAGTTTTTTCTTTTTTGTAAGTCCAAAATTTCAAGCATCCAACAAGATACTATCTTTAGAGTCATTTAAAGGCTAGTATCCCTTCACAGCAAAACTAACAGTGATATAAAAATGAAGTACATGCCATCCAAAATAAAGACTCAATTTTTTCTTTTACCATAGAAAATTTTAACTAGTCCTAGCCTTCTACTCTTTACTTTCCTCATTAAGAGACTCATGACTGATCTTTTCTCAAGAAGTTTTGCTGAACAGGTGGAGAAAAAGTAAAAAGCTCAGAACTTCGGAATTCTTGATTTCTTGCACAAATTTGACTTTGTAGACTGTAGTAAAATCCCACCCCAACTCAACAGCTATAAAATAAAAGAAAAGAGCTAGAATTTACCTTCTTCTTGGGCAACTCTTGACTCACCCAAATTTAACAAGAAGAAATAGTAGTTCACTGCAAGAATCCATGAAAGAACACCTCTTTTTGCAGGCAACATTTTTTCCTCAAGCTCCAAACATGTACATTCACTGTTGGAATAGCTATGTTGTACTAATGTTTACTAGATTTTGACAAAAAAGTACCGCTAGAATTTAGCCAAGAAAAGATTGAGCCAGAAGACTGGCTTCTTTTGGTTTATAGTCTTTTGAATTCAGAGGTGTTAAACAGTGTACCAAAAAATAAATAAGTGTGTAAATTGAGCTAGCTAGCTGGTTACCAACTTCCTAGACAGAACAAGTTAAATTTCTTTTTTCTTTTTTCTTTTTTCTACTATTTCAGAGAAATGTCTTATCTGGGGATTGAAACTTTAGAGAACAGTCAGAGGCACGTGAGTTTACTCAAATCTTTGAGCGCTGGCGCTAGCCACTTGATAAATTCAGAATAAAATGTTAACATGACGCCCTCCATTTTAATTTACGTGAATTTATTCATTTTTATTTTTAATCCGTGTCAAAAAAATTATTAAAAATAATTTACTTTTATATAATGATTTATACCAACACAAAATATATGTATTTAATTTTATATTACAAATTCAAAAAAATTCTCTCTTCTCTTAAATTTTGTACCCAGTTAAATGGGTTCCACAAATTAAAATGGAGGGAGTATTAATTTGTGAAATTCTGTCAAATAAATTTTAACATACAAAAAAGAAGAAAAAAATGTCGTATGTACTGGTACAGATAAAGCACTCCACGGGAGGGGGAAAAAAACTGTATATTAATATTAATCGCGGGATCATCACCTACCAAATTGGATGTATTGGTACTGATCTTGTGGTTGATTTGATTATTATGTCTAGCATTTGACATTTGTTCATTTTCTCTTTTAAATGAATATAAATACTACTCCTTCCTGTCCAAAATAAATATTTTTTTAGAGTTTTTCTTGTGGTACAAAATAAGTGATTTTTTCGTAATTCAAGAATGAATTTTTTTTTTTTTTTCCACATTGTCCTTGGAGTAAATAGTGTTGGAATATGTGTTAGGAGTATTTAAATGAGATAGTAAAAGTTAATATGGTCAATTTCATTGTTAATTAATGCTAAAAGGTAAATTTCTTAATCTGCGTGAAAACAAGCAAAAAAGCACTTATTTTGGACCGGAGGAAGTAATTTGTTTATTTAAATATGTGGGGTGGTGTGGGGAGTCCGACACGCCCATCATCTTTAACTGAAGAGAGATAAAAGAAAGATTAGGGAGTTGTTTGGTTGGAATACGATTTATACCAGTATAAGTTATGTCGGTATAAGTTATATTGGGATAAGTTATGCTGAGATTCGTTATGCTGGGATTGTTGTTTATTCATTATTTGGTATGTTGTATTAAGAATGACAATTGCATAATTTCTAAGAAGAAAGTATAAGTTATACCGGTGCTAATTACCCCAACTTCTATAAGGTATAAGTTAATCTCAGTGTTAAAATTAACACCAGAATAACTTATACTTGATTTGCTAACCAAACATGGTATTAAATTTTTATATCACTCTTATATCTTCTTATACCTCATACCAAACGAGCCCTAACAGTTATTCAGGTCAAGGAAAAGTATTATCAGCCTTTTAATTTGAACAGTAAGATCGTTAAGTTTAACGGAAAGGAAAGAATGTTCTGTGGAAAATTATATGAGAATTATAAATCCCACAGTAAAATTTTCATTTGAGAAATTAAAAGAGAAACTAAAGAAAGATACTGAGTTTACACAATGGCGGCTTTAGTCCCAGAATTTTTGGGCCCCAATTTTTGTTTTTCAATTTTTATTTGATGTCCGGTATTTAAATTGAGATATTGATTAATCGAATCATACGATGTAAAGTCCATTAAAATTAGAATTGTTCCTGAGAAAGAAATTCTTTTTCATTCTAAATACTGAAACCAAATATTTCCCGGCTAAATAAGAGATATGCTATCCATTCCATTACAACTCCTCTGGTGAGGCCCCAAATTTTTTTAAGAAAATATTAAGTATTTCAAAATAAAAAAGTAAAATATTTTATATAAAAAGCGATTACATTAAGCATTAGAAAATACATAATAACTTTTAAACTCTATTTTTTACTAAGGTTTTCATCATTGCAACAAGTATATTGAAACATCAAAAAAATATTTTAATACAAATTTATCAACTTTTTGAATCAGGTTCTATGCTTAAGATCGATACTGCACGTGAGAGATAAAATGATTTATGCGAAAAAATTTAAGTAATTTTATACTAAAAAGGCTAGAAAAATCTACTTCTACTAAAAATATATAGAATTTTTTAAAAAAGGACCTCACATTAAAGTTTGGCTTTAGGCCACCAAACTTGTTGAGCCGCCCTATCTCTTATTTTATGAATATTGAATCCATTTTCTATTTTAAATTTATTTTTAAAACGTTGTTCCTGAAAATGTATGAATATGGATGATTATTTAAAACTATGTGTGGCAAAATGTAATTATGTGGTATGTCATTATCAGTTTCAAACTTTATTTTCCGCAGCCAAATTAAACCCTTGTTCCATAATCTCAAACTTCTCCTTAATTATGTAGAATATTATATCTGCGTTGAATCTTCCTTCCCAAATCCTTTTTCGTCATAGATGTTTAGGTGTGAAAACAAATTTTTCAAAAGATGAAAACCAAAGACACCGGCAATAATAATAATAACAAATTCAGTGTAATCCCACACAAAGTGAAGTCTGAAAAAGATAGTGTGTATGCAGGCAGGGGCGAATTTAGGGGGGCGTAAGGGGGTTCACCCGAACCCCCTTCGCAAAGGAAAAATTTATTTTTTACCTTTATATACTAAGTTTTGAACCCCCTTGACACAACCCAAAAGTGTAGTTTAGTGGTCAAGGGGGTTCAAAATATTTGTAAGGTCATAGGTTCAATTCTCACTAGCTATATTTTTTTACATTTTTTTTTCTCTTTGAACTCCCTTCGCGGAGATCCTACCTCCGCCACTGTATGCAGGTCTTTGTTAAAAATTCTATGTCTAGTACAGATATAGAAAACGAGAGTGAATTCAAGCAAAAAAGACATACACTTTGACTTTATGTATTATTCTTATTGATTAAGTGGGGTAGATTTAACCGAACGCTGAGTATGACTAAATCATAATGTCATGAAAGTGACATAGTATTGAAATAAGCCCTAATCTTTTTATTCGTAAAGGTTTTCTCATTGATAATAAATATTGTAAGAAGGCAAACAAGTTAATTAGGTTTATATGGTCATTTTATTTTCTATAAAAAATAATGGGTGAGATTGGTTTACAACTACTACTAACTTAAGGATGTATAGTAGCTACCTAACATATACTTTTAGTATGCATCAAATTATTGGATGCTATTTAGAGAGGACCTACACCCAATTTATAAAAGCAAATAATACTACACGAACAGGACTGTACGGACTATCTAATCTTTCAGAAAATGTTTTCACATATTTTATGAGCTAAGAATTAGTTTTTTACATCAAGAGGATGTTGATGGGATTTAAACCTTCCACCTCAACGTGAAAGGCAAAAAGCTCACAAGTTGGAGATTACGAGCCCTTTGGACATAAAAAAATTTCCCTTTTTTCCATAAAAACTTCAATCAGCGTTTGTTCATAAAAATTTTAATTTTCACTTGAAGATGCATTTTGAAAAATTTCAAAAACTTATTTTTCAAAATTTTCACTCACAAAACTGAAATTTATGTCCGAACACAACTCTAAATTTTAAATGTCATTTTCACTTGAAAAAAAATTTCACCATTTTTTGGAATTTTACAATTCCTATGTACAAACGCTTACTACAAATCAAGTGAAAATTGGAGATTACAAATCTATTACTTGCCTCTTATGGAAACTTAAGTGCACCAAATATGTACTACATGAGATTACAAATGAGTAAGCAATCCAATATTCTCTAATAATGATTTCACATGCTATTATGAATTAAAGGACAAGTGGTTATTATCCTTTCGTACAAGTTATAATTAGTGTTATTGACTTGGAGTTGGTAAATCAATAAGCAATGAGCTGTACGTATTTTCGTAGATAATTAAACCTATTCTTGAAAATAACGATTAAATTAATCATTTTAACCAAATTGAGTGATGAAGCGATGTACAAAACGAGAAACTCTTTGAGTTAAATATTCAATACAAATAAAAGTCAAATTAACTCACCTCAAGCAAATGTGAGAGCTGATTGGTGTTTGCTTATTTGCAAACTAACGTAACTTTAAAAGGTCCACTCACTATTTATAAAATCTATTTAGTTGATCAAAAGTTAAATTGACTATGAGCGTACACTTCATGAATTCTTTTAATGAAGTTTCTGATTTTTTTAAATAAAAATTCTAATGACAATGCTTCGTACAATACCGTACATAAGTCAACTGGAAATTAGATTGTAGATACATTACTTTTATATAAGAACAAAATACACCTCTATATGAGTTTACTCAAGAAGGATCGTGTACTCCAAGTTTTTTTTTTTTATTTAAAAAATTTGTACTCCAAGATACATAGTTGAAAATGATCACCAGAAAGTATTCAACTTAGGTTGAGACACAAGTTCCCGCTATAAAGACAATTGATACAAACGAGCTCTTAGTAGATTCTAAGTCGACTTCGAACATAATTTATCTTATTATTGCCTTTATCTTACTTGAATTTTTATCCACGCCAAAAAATTATTGGTGTAAGTAGAGACAAGTTTTTTTTCATAAAAATACTCCTTCCGTCCGAATTTATGTAAAACCATTTGCCTGGGCACAACATTTTTTTTAAAATAAAAGACGTTTAAAATTTGTGGCCTAACACAAATATAGATAATTGTATGGTTGTAAGTTATCTCATTACGGATAAAAGTAAAATTTCAAAGTTAGATTGGTGACATTTGTATTTTTTGACGGACTAAAAAGAAAAGTGTGCAACTTAAATTGGGATGAAATGAATAATAATTAAAGACCCGTTCGCTGAATTTTATTACCAGTAGATAAAAAGAATAAATAAGGTCAATTGAGGCAGATTATCAACCTAACCTAACTAAAGCCTAAAATAAAGAACTTTATCTTATAACTAAAGTCGAGTCTTAAAAGATAACAGTAGTAGTAGAATATCAATAAGAGAATCATTAATGTTATGTTGAGCTGCTAAACGGCCGAAGTGGAGTTGGTCGTGAACCTCCTCGGGTTGTTCCATTTTTAAATCAATCACAGAAGTAGAACAATATGACATATTCTTAATTACTACTCCGCAGGGTCGGATTTAGGGGCGGAAGAGGCCACGCCGAGAAATTATTGTTGGATTTTTTAAGCATTAATAGTTTAAAATAGGATGAATGGGAAATAGAGGAAAAAATAAAATATTTGAGTAATATTTGAGGTTCCCTCTTTGATTGTCCCATATGGGAGGAGGAAAAGGTTTTTGATGGGTATATAAGCAATTACTCTTCTTCTAGCTCATAAAGAGTTGAGAAGAAGGCAAGTCTCGCGTCGTCGTCGTTGTCACTTGCTCGGCTCGGCCTCGGAATGATCAATTGATTAACTTTTGGACCAAATTTATTTGTTAATAGCAAAAATATTAACAGAAATATTATTAAATATTTGGTTTAATAACAAAATATTAATATTGAGATAAATATTAATATTAAACCCAATTCAGTTATCCAATTTTTAGTTTTCTGTTTTTTAACAGAAAATTAACTACCTTTCAATTTTCCCTCTTTATTGTTGAGTAAATAGCCATTGATGTTATGACATTTATTCTATGGCCGTTTTGCAAAAATAGCCATTCTGAAGAGTTGCACCTCTTCAGATTTCAGCCCAACATTGGCTATAAATACAAGTCCATTCTCTCAGATTTTCCATACGAATTTTCTGAGTTCTTCTCCTTTCTTCTGCATATTTTAACTTCAAAGAGAGCAACAGTAAGTGTGATTTTCTACCGAACTTTGTGTTCGCTGAAACACTGGGTTTGAAGTACCACTACACCAATGTGTAATTCGTTATATCCTGAGAGAAAATAATTCATAACCTTGGGTACTAGGAGGGATTAAATTCCTTAAGGAAACACTGTGAATTCAGTGGGCTCGAATTGGTTTTTTCATTTCGTTTACATTTCTATTTATTTTATTTTCTAGAGTTGTTTTACAAATACAGATTACTAACAAGCTTAGGGAATTTAATATATTTTTTGTATTTGTGTTATACTCATTGTTTCTGGAGAGTAAAACCTTTGTGGTTTTGTATTCTATTGGAGATTAAAATCTACGTGATTTTAACGTTTGTATCATTCTTTTACAGAAATGACGAATGACAACGGAAACCAAGTTGTTCCGATGGTAACTGCCAATGCCTCAACGAGCTGAACAACACCGGCAACATTGGCACCGGCGGAGAAACCCGGAAAATTTTCCGAGATTGATTTCAAGCGCTGGCAGCAAAAGATGTTCTTCTACTTGACTACTCTAAGTCTCCAGAAGATCATCAAGGAAGATGTTCATATGTTGTCCGATGAAACTCCAGAGACTGAACACTTTCTCGTGATTGAGGCATGGAAGCATTCAGATTTTTTGTCCAAGAATTATATTCGAAGCGGGTTGGAGGATGCTTTGTATAACGCCTACAGTGGCATGTAAACGTCAAAAGAACTGTGGATTGCGCTTGAAAAGAAATACAAAACTGAAGATGCCATGTGATGACCCAAAATATCATCTTTAAATTAAATGATATCTCGGTGTTTTAAGACCTTGAAAAAAAACGCTATCAATAATTCCTCGACTTGCGTGCGTAGTCCGTATAATTTTCCGGAAGGTTTTTATGTAAAAAATGAATTAAAAGGTGAATTAGAGCTTTAAAACTCAACTGAGTTGACTTCGGTCAATATCAAACGAACCCAGATCCGAGTTTTGACCATTCGGGTAGTTTCATATCGTGATCTCGGACTTGGTCATATGCCCGAAATCAAATTCGGAGGTCCCTAGATCAAATTATCACCATTTAACGGAATCTAGAAATCTAAGGGTAAAGATTTCTTAAGTTTGACCGGAGATTTGACTTTTGAGCAAACGACCTCAGAATGAAATTTTGATGATTCCAATAGCTCCGTATGGTGATTTTTGGCTTAGACGTGTGTCCAGATATTTATTTCGAAGTCTGTAGCTATATTAGGCTTGAAATGGCGAAAATAAGAAATTTAAGTTTGGAAGTTTGACCGGGGGGTTGATTTTGATATCAGGGTCGGAATCCAGTTCTAAAAAATTTCGTAGATTCGTTATGTCATTTATGACTTGTGTGCAAAATTTGAGGTCAATCGGACTTGATTTGATAGATTTTTGCATCGAATATAAAAGTTGGACGTTCTTAGTTTTATTAAGCTTGAATTGGGGTGTGATTCACGGTTTTAGTATTATTTGATGTGATTTTAAGTTTCGACTAAGTTCGTATGATGTTTTAGGACTTGTTGGTGTATTTTGTTGAGGTCCCGAGGGCCTCAAGTGGATTTCGGAAGGTTAACGGATCAATTCAGACTTGCATTTAGCTGCTGAAAATTCTGGGCAGATTCTGCATTTTTCGCACGTGCGGGAAAAGTGACCGCACCTGCATGAACAGTAACCATGAACAGTATCGCGAACAGTACACGCGTGAACAGTACCGCGAAAATTCTGGACAGTGTATATATAACGAGCAGTCCGAGTTTCTTCCATTTTTGAATGGGATTAGAGCTTTTGGAGAAATTTTTGAAGAGGGAAACGATTGTTCTTCATTGAGGTAAGAATTTTGGACTCCATAACTCAATTATATGTGATTAAGGACCAAATTAACAGTGTTTAATTAGGGAAAATCAGTGGAAATAGGTGAAATTAGGGCTTGAGTTTAGAGACTGTTTAGAGGTGATTAGAGGGGTCAATCGGACTCCGATCTCAGAGTTCTTTATATGTACAGACTCGTGAGATGATAAGGATCCTTTTGGTATAAAGTTTGTCGAGTTCCGAGATGTGAGACCGGGGGTCGGGTTTTGGCTAAATTCGGGAATTGTGCTTAAAGTTGATATTTTTCGATTGGGTTTCATCTCCCTAGCATATTTTGATGCGATAAATTTGATTTTGATAGATTCGGAGCATTTGGAGACCGATTCGAGGGGAAAGAGAGCTGCAGAGTAGCTTTTCTGGCTTGTTTGAGGTAGATAATGTCTTTAAATCCTGTCATGAGGGTATGAAACCACGGACATTACATCCTTTCACGGTTTTGGAGTGACGCACACATTGGATGACGAGTGTGGGGCGTGCACGAATTGGAAATTTGGAAATATGTTCCTTTTTAGGAAACTATTGCGTTGCGAAACCGCTTTTAAAGCATATGTTTTATAGTATTACTATGATTTGATATAATTGGGCTGTAAGCCATATTTGGCGCCTAGTGCCGAACTGTGTAACCCGTTGGTGGCTATTTTCCTAATATTCCTCACTTAGAAAATTATTATTTTACACTCAGTCTTTCTTGAGAAATTATTTTGACACTCTGAGTTTACTGATATTATTTCTTTAAATGAAATACTGTTTTGGGTCGACAACCCCGTTTATTTGGCCCGAGTGGCATGTTGAGAGTGTCTGACTGAGTGAGGCCGAGAGCCTATATTGTGAGGATATTTATAATATGAGAGAGGTCGAGTGTCTGAGAGATGATTTATGCCATGATTTGGCTTGTTTATAGCGCTTTGGCTGTAGAAGTCCCTCCGGAGTCTGTACACCCCCAGTGAGCGTAGGTACCTACTGAGTGCGAGTGCCAAGTGCCGAGTGACGAGTGATTGGGAGGCATGAGTGACTGTGAGGTGCTGAGTGATTGTTACTGAGTGATGGTGAGGTGCTGAGTGACTGATTATGAGTGATGATCTGGCCCGATGGGCAGTTTATAATGATATTTTGCTGAGCTTTGGATTATGATTCACTTCATTTTTCATACTGAGATTTTTGGGAGTTTACTGAGAAACATTTGAGAATATACTTGTTCTAAGGATTTTTACGGAAACTGGTTTTCAAACATATGCACTAGATGTTTACTTATTTAAGACTCAGTATTTTTACTAATTGTGAATTGATGTTTGGTACTGTGTGATTCTTATCTTCAGACTTGATTTATTTTCATTACTACTGAGTTGGCGTACTCATCATTACTCCCCGCACCTCTGTGTGCATATCCAGCTACTGGTTCTGAGCAGTAATCATCTGAGTCCGATCGGCGTCAGCATTCGGGATTTCGAGGTAGCTGTCTAGCGTTCACAGCTTCTCCATTTCCCTTCCTTCGTTAGTATTTAGTATTTGGTAGTTTGTTCTGAGACATTGTTTTATGACATCAGCAGTGTTAGTATTATTCTTAGATGCTCGTGATCAGTTGACTCCAGTTCTGGGGAACAGTTCTAGACTGTTATATTATATTACGTTTTGTTAAAGACTTATAAGATTTTATACTTGTTATTAAATGATTTGGGAAAAATTTTACTAAAAGAAATATGTAATTATGTGATAGTGGCTAGCCTAGTTCCACGATAGGCGCCATCACGGCCGGTTAGGATTTGGGGTCGTGACATGCGGGTTGAAGAAGTTCGTTGCTGCAAAGTTTTTGGACTACAAAATGGTAGATAGCAAGTCTGTTATTACCCAAGTTCAGGAATTGCAAGTGATTATTCACGATCTCCTTGCTGAAGGTATAAGTAGAATTAATACTAATGTTGGTACTATTAATTTATTATGTTTACTAACAGAAATTTTATTAAAGATCTTGTCATCAATGAAGCATTCCAAGTAGCAACCATGATTGAGAAGTTGTCTCCGTTGTGGAAGGACTTCAAAAATTATTTGAAACACAAACGCAACGAGATGTCCCTTGAAGATCTCATTGTTCGGTTGAGAATCGAAGAGGACAATAAAGCTGCTGACAAGAGAGGTCGTGGAAGCTCAACAATAATGGGAGCAAATATTGTTGAAGAGAACAAAAAGAGGAAGAAGGCTTCTGGACCGAAATACAACCTAAGCAAGAGGCGGTTTAGTGGAAATTGCTACAACTTTGGAAAAGCCGGACACAAATCTACGGAGTGTCGTGCTCCGAAGAAAGACAAGAAGAAGGGTCAAGCAACCATGGTTGAAAAGCATGACGATGTTGATGACTTGTGTGTCATGCTTTCCGAATGCAACTTGGTGGGCAATCCTAAAGAGTGGTGGATTGATTTTGTAGCCACTCGCCATGTTTGTGATGTTAGAGAAGCTTTTGCTACTTATGCTCCTGTTAGACCCGATGAGACGTTTTCTATGGGAAATGCTGCAAAGGCCAAGATTGAAGGATGTGGGAAGATATTTCTCAAAATGACTTCCGGCAAAGTGGTGACTTTGAACAACGTCCTTCATGTTCCTGAGATTAGGAAGAATTNTTTGTAGGAAAAGGTTACCTCACCGAGGGCCTTTTCAAGCTGAATGTAATGGTTGTTGAAAGTAATAATAAAATTTCAGCTTCGTCTTACTTACTTGAGTTAAATGAATTATGACATGTACGTTTGGGTCATGTCAATTATAAAACCTTGCAAAAAATGATTAATTTGGAAGTATTACCTAAGTTTGAATGCGACAAATCAAAATGTCAAGTATGTGTGGAATCTAAGTATGTTAAACATCCTTATAAGTCAGTTGAAAGGAATTCAAATCCTTTAGACTTAATTCACACAGATATTTGTGACATGAAGTCAATACCATCTCGTGGTGGAAAGAAGTATTTCATAACTTTTATTGACGATAGTACTCGATATTGCTATGTTTACTTACTTAATAGTAAAGATGAAGTAGACGCATTCAAGCAATACAAAAATGAAGTTGAAACGCAAATTAACAAGAAAATCAAAATGATAAGAAGTGATAGGGTGGCGAATATGAATCTCCTTTTGAATAAACATGTTTAGAATATGGATTAATTCATCAAACAACGGCCCCTTACACGCCCTAATCCAATGGGATTGCGGAAAGAAAGAATCGTACATTAAAGGAGATGATGAACGCATTGTTGATAAGTTCTGGTTTTCCACATAACTTGTGGGGGGAAGCTGTTCTTACGGCTAATAGAATATTAAATCTAGTGCCCCATAGCAAAACACAATCCATTCCATATGAAAAATGGAAAGGAAGGAAACCCAACTTGAATTATTTTAAAGTGTGGGGGTGTTTGGCAAAAGTGCAAGTTCCTAAACCCAAAAGGGTGAAAATAGGATCGAAATCTGTTGATTGTGTTTTCATAGGATATGCGACTAATAGTAAAGCATATCGATTTCTGGTTCATAAATCAGAAAATCCCGACATTCATAATAATACGGTTATAGAATCAGATAATGTTGAGTTCTTTGAAAATATATATCCGTATAAATGTGAGTCGATTGGTGAAGGATCTAAACGACCTCGGGAAGAACAAAAGAAAGTACACTTAATCAGGAGGATCCAAGACGTAGTAAACGTCAAAGAACGTCTACTTCATTCGGACCAGATTTTGTGACTTTCTTATTGGAAAATGAGCCTCAAACATTTAAAGAAGCTATGTCTTCTTCGGAATCATTGTTTTGGAAAAAGGCAGAATCCATATTGAACAACCATACATGGGAATTGGTTATCTTCCTCCTAGAAATAAACCGTTGGGTTCTAAATGGATCTTTAAGAGGAAAATGAAAGATGATGGCACTATTGACAAATATAAGGCAAGACTTGTGGTCAAATTGTATAGACAACGAGAAGGTCTTGACTATTTCGATACATACTCTCCAGTTACAAGAATTACGCCCATAAGAGCGTTGGTAGCGTTAGCTGCAGTTTATGGTCTTGAAATTCATCAAATGGATGTTAAGACGGCCTTCTTAAATGGAGAGTTGGAGGAAGAAATTTACATGGAACAACCTGAAGGGTTTGTGGTTCCAGGTAAAGAAAAGAAGGTATGTAGACTTGTTAAGTCCCTTTACGGACTAAAACAAGCACCCAAACAATGGCATGCGAAATTTGACCAAACAATGTTGTCAAATGGTTTTAAAATAAATGAGTGTGATAAATGTGTGTACATTAAAAATGCTCCAAATCACATAGTCATTGTTTGCTTATATGTGGATGATATGCTGATAATGAGTAATGACATTGCCAACATAAATGCGACTAAGCGCATGCTAACTGGCAAGTTTGATATGAAAGACTTGGGAGTTGCTGATTTAATTCTGGGAATTAAGATCCATAAGACTTCTCAAGGTCTGGCATTGTCACAATCTCATTATATTAAGACAGTACTTGAAAAATTCAAGCACTTGGGCTTTAAAGTTGCAAAGACTCCAATTGACATGAATCTTGCATTTAGCAAAGAACAAAGGCCAAAGCATATCACAACTGGATTATGCTAGGTGTTGGGATGCTTAATGTACATCATGAATTGTACACGAACAGATATAGCTTGTGCTATAAGTAAATTGAGTCATATACGAGCAATCCAGGTCAATCTCATTGGATGGCAATGAAACGAGTTTTGGGGTATTTAGTACATACCCAGGACTTTGTTTTGTACTATAGTAAATATCATGCGGTCATTGAGGGATACTGTGATGCAAATTGGATCACCAAATCAACTGATTCCAAGTCCACAAGTGGATATGTATTCACTATTGGTGGAGGAGCGGTATCTTGGAAGTCGTCCAAACAAACTTGTATTTCCCGCTCTACAATGGATGCTAAGTTCATAGCCTTAGATAAAGCCGGCGAAGAAGCTGGATGGCTCCGAAATTTCTTGGAAGATATTTCATTATGGCCCAAACCGTTGGCACCAATATGCATACATTACGATAGTCAATAGGCAATTGGAAGGGCTGGGAGCGTTATGTATAACGGTAAATCTCGTCATATACGACGAAGATATAAAATCGTTAGGCAATTACTCTTTAGAGGAATTATCACGGTTGACTATGTAAAGTCAAGTGATAGTGTGTCGGATCCACTTACAAAAGGCCTAACTAGAGAGGTAGTTGAGAAATCATCAAGGGGAATGGGACTATGGCCTAGAACAAGTCATAGTGGCGGTAACTCTACCTAGAAGACTGGAGATCCCAAGATCTAGGTTCAAGGAGATCAAACAAAGTCATTAATGACGGTTCAACATTGTCAACTAAATTATTTGTTCCATTCTCGTGATGAGACAATGTTCAGTATCAAGGATAAAGCATTAAGGCTTTTTAATGATTTCTAAATTTAATACGAGGTATATCAAATAGTGTATCTACGGGATGACACGTTTAGGAATCACCTATATAAGTGTGAAGTGTTAGCCGCTTCAAGGAGAATTTTGCAAGGCCAGTTCTATATGCACTAATTAAACCACGCAGTATTCATGGCTGAAACGAACACAACAATGAGAACCAAAGACGGTTAAGGGTTGATTGTGTGACTTGTGGTTGTCTAGGTATACACCAAAGTTCGACGGTTCAAAGATATCAAATCTACCGATTGATCGAGTATATCCGACATAAGTTCACTACCGAAAGTTCAAAGGAAAACCTACTTATTCAGATGCAATTAATCGTTGATTGCGAATCACACGATTTTTCCAGCATACTTTCGTGATATAGTCATTCCCTATTCATGTGGGGGATTGTTGGGGGTTTTAAGCATTAATAGCTTAAAATAGGGTGAATAGGAAATGGAGGAAAAAATAAAATATTTGAGTAATATTTGAGGTTCCCTCCTTGATTGTCCCATATGGGAAGGGGAAAAGGTTTTTGATGGGTATATAAGCAATTACTCTTCTTCTAGCTCATAAAGAGTTGAGAAGAAGGCAAGCCTCGCGCCGTCGTCGTCGTCGCTCGCTCGCTCGGCTCGGCTTCGGCTTCGGATTTGGTCAAATGATCGATTGATTAATTTTTGAACCAAATTTATTTGTTAATAGTAAATATTTACTATTAACAGAAATGTTATTAAATATTTGGTTTAATAACAAAATATTAATATTAAAATAAATATTAATATTAAACCCAATTCAGTTATCCAATTTTCTGTTTTCTGTTTTTGTAACAGAAAATTAACTACCATTCAATTTTCCCTCTTTATTGTTGAGTAAATAGTCATTGATGTTATGACATTTATTCTATGGTCGTTTTGCAAAAATAGCCATTCTGAAGAGTTGCACCTCTTCAGATTTCAGCCCAACATTGGCTATAAATACAAGTCCATTCTCTCAGATTTTCCATACGAATTTTCTGAGTTCTTCTCCTTTCTTCTGCATATTTTAACTTCAAAGAAAGCAACAATAAGTGTGGTTTGCTACCAAACTTTATGTTCGTTGAAACACTGCGGTTTGAAGTACCACTACACCAGTGTGTAATTCGTTCTATCCTGGGAAGAAATAATTCATAACCTTGGGTACTAGGAGGGGATTAAATTCCTTAAGGAAACACTATGAATTCAGTGGGCTCGAAATGTTTTTTTCATTTCGTTTACATTTCTGTTTATGTTATTTTATTTTCTCCAGAATTAGTTTACAAATACATATTACTAACAATTATATTATATATATAAGTCAAAATTTATTTCTATATATTTTTGAATTCCTTCAACACAGTTGACAAGCATAGCACATTAATCAAGGGGGTTTAAGATCTTTGTAAGGTCACTGATTCCCATTGGCCACAATTTTCTTTTAATTTTTCTAACTCTTTTCTTTGTTTAACCCCTTAGCGGAAATCGACCCTTATTTTTTTTTGCATTGCATCTTGCTAATTAAGATCTATTTATTTCTAACTATTATCCTGGTGATCTTGTTCAATATGTCGTATGGCTTCAGTGAGATATTTTTTTCACACTTTAGGGGTTGTTTGCTAGAGTGTATAATAATAATAATAATGCAGAATACGATGTATTAATAATGCTGGTATTAGTTATGCCAGTATTATTTATGTTGACATATTTCTTATCCATTGTTTGGTTTGATGTATTAAATCATTGCAGAATTTCTAAAAGAATTATTTGTTTACAAAAATACCCTCATAACAGTCTATCACTTTATCTTTTTAAAAGAAACATATGTTAAAGAATGTTTGTATATAAAAAATGTTTAAAAAAAGTTATACCTATATTGTAGTATAGAACTTAATATTTATTTATTAAAAAAAATATTCTAAGTATTTATTTATTTACTAGGGATATAATTTTATTTCTCACTTTCTTAAATTATTTTAAACTTGCATTATATAATAGAATATTTTAATCAAGTATAAATTTTGAAGGACAATTTTATCTTTAACTAAGTTAATGCATGCATTAGCCCATTTTTGTCTTAGATTTGTCTTTGTCCGTTTTATGTCAAAGCATATTATGATTTATGAGCACTATGCTTTCTATTCCTATATATATTACGACTTACGAGCGTATTTTTGGTATCACGATTATCTTCATTAGATATTCCAATATTAGGTAAAGAATAAATCTTAGTACTTTTTTTGTTTTGTAGGGGATTGTCCAACTTCTAGACAAAGACTATTCCTCATTTGTTTGCAGTTAATGGATGTCTGAATCTTAATCATTCAGATCTCAGATATTAAGTGCGTTTGTTTTTAAAGTCTGAATCTTAGTTATTCAGATCTTAATTATTAAGTGTGTTTGTTTTTTTTACTTCACAATCACTTAATGTGTCTGAATAGGTCTGTATGATAAAGGTCTATAACAGAGACTTAATTTCATTAAGATACTATCACATATTCATTATTAACTGCCGCCACTGCCTACCATTATCAACTACCACTATGCTAACACCACCACCATACTCAACCACCACCACGCCACCATCATCCTCAATCGTAGCCGCCACCATTATCGACCATCACCTCCTACTATCCCCACCACTCTGACCACCATATATCATTCTCACCCACAATCAACACTCATCCACCTCAACTACCACATTTGACCGTCCCATCACCATCAACAACCACAGCCAACACTGCTCATTATTATAACCTACCACCACCCACCCACCACCTTTCTCAGTCAACAACTACTACCACCACCCGTCATTATTAACTATCACCACCCACCACCACCATCCTCAATTATAATCGCCACCACTACCAATCATTACTAGCTACTAGCATGAACCACCATCACCAACCAAAACTACCACCAACCACCGCCTCTGGTCGGCATTCACCCGTTAGCCATCACTACCAACAACTATCATATTTTAAAAAATTAGATATTTTATTGATAGAATATTAGATTACTTAGTATTTCATTTGAATTTTATGTTTATTAATTTTCAATAAAGATAAATTTTATACATTCAGATGTTAAAAATCAAACAGTCTTAATTATTTCTATTCAGATCTTAATACACATCTTAATATATTCAAATGTATATTCAGATTCAGATGTCTTAATCTTAATACACATCTTGACATTCAGATGTGTATTCAGATTCAGACGTCTTAATCTTAAAAAAAAACAAATGAGGCACATGTCCTTTTCTATCACAATACCATCCTTTTCAACTGTCATATTGGTATATACAGTACTTCTCAACTGACTGTTTATTCCAAATTGATCCTATTGATGCTATACGTCCCCATGGACCACATCTGCCAATTATTCTATTAGAGGCAGCATATGGTTTTGCCTTTTATATATAGGGTATTTATCGACCTCCTTTTGACATTAATCTAAGTCTGTATTGAGAAGTCATGGAGGGAGCTCTAATGGAACGGTGTAATCCTACAAGTGGGGTGTGGGCAGGATAGTATGTATGCAAATTTTACTCCTACCTTGTGAAGGTAGAGATACACCAGATATTAAAAACTTGGAAAATTTACGTTAGATGGAATATAATTTCAAGTGTCCAGTGTTGAAGTTACTACTAAGATAAGAGTTCACTGTCTTATGACTCTTACCAGTTTCAACAAGGGTCAAAGAACACATCTCCAGTTTCACCAAAAATGACCTTTATTTCTTCAGCAGATGCACTGGCACAGATTCAAAAAGACCTGCCATCCAAACTGACGCTTCGATTGAAGAACCTGTTTTTTGTGTAAGAGGAACGAACTCCCATAGTCCGCATTTCAGATGTAATGCAAATAAGCACAAGATTATACAATTTTGAAATCTAGCACTAAGGTAAAAAAAAAAAATTGCACAGCTGGAGAAATGGTGCCCTGACTTTTTCTTGGGAGATTTATGTACATTTTATAGACATCTCACTCACAAAAAAATTAATATACAAATAGTTACAACAATCCAACTCTATAAGAATATCTGAACCAATGCAATCTCTCAAGAACCATAAACCACTGCTACACCGGCAAGAGATCAAATAAGAAAGACAAAATTATAGAGTCAGTCAGATCTTGATTCCGGGTTGTATTCACAGAGGTCAGACGCAGTTTGTATGCTCGCTAATTGAGCTTGATTACTTGATGCGCTTTGATTTAGCCTCTCTTGTTGGAAATCTTTCAATGCTTTAAATCTCAAATCATCAGTATACGTACTTGCTTCTGGGATATCATCAGGGACATCTCTTTGTCCTTCAAGCATGCCTACAGCCTCGGACATTACAGGCCTGAGTGATGGTGTCGCACTAGTGCATAATAGTGCTACTTTTATTATCCTTTCTGCTTCTGCCTTGCAGAAACAAGAACCTAATTTATCATCGACGAGCTCCTCTATTTTTCCATTTTGTAGCAAGTGACAGGCCTGCAATAAAATTTCATATGGAGGTTTTTCGGTTAAAAGAGTTCAACGATTCTCAATCTTAAAAATAGCAGACTGGTCTGGATGTCTTGAAGTGCATTAACAATAAAGGTAAAGGAAGATACCCAGTCTAAAAGACAAATGAAATTGTCGGAAGGGGAATAGTTATTGTTGTTTTTGCCGCTAACAATTTCAAGAAGGACAATCCCAAAGCTGTAGACATCTGCTTTGTAGGACAAATAACCCCACAGTGCATACTCTGGTGCCATGTATCCTCTGCAGTTATTAACATACAATTATGCCACAAATTTTACCTAACCACACTGATGACAAGATAAAGGCAAAAAGAAAATCTAGTTTGAATTCTGCATCGAGACATACATTGTTCCAGCAACTCGAGTGCTAATATGGGTCTTCTCGTCTTCAGTAAGTCTAGCCAGCCCGAAGTCCGAAATTTTGGGATTTAGATCTTTATCTAGCAGTACATTAGTAGCTTTAATGTCTCTGTGTACAATTTTAAGGCTTGATTCCTCGTGAAGGTAAGCTAGACCTTTAGCAATCCCAACACAAATCTTGAACCTTGTCGGCCAATCAAGTATCAATTGACTTTTCTCTGGATCCAAAGTTGTCCATCATACTAAAATGTTAATAGACATTCCATAGAGAGCCGGTAGTAGTGTAGAATTATTTAAAAAGTGAATGAATAACTTACTAAATAGTGCACGAGCAAGGCTATTGTTCTCCAAGTATTCATATACGAGCAGTAATTCAGTCCCTTCAATGCAGCAACCATGCAGCTTAACAAGATTTGGGTGTTGCAAACAAGAAATCATGCCAATCTCATTTAAGAATTCACGGTTTCCCTGTCTTGATTGATGTGAGAGCTGCTTCACTGCAACTGAAGTACCATCAGATAACTGGCCCTACATCAAATATTTGGTCAGAGTTCACAAACAATAATGATAACAAAGATGCTACCATTACTATTGTTCCCATAATGATACCTTGTAAACTGAGCCAAAACCACCTTCCCCTATCTTGTTAGAAGCATCAAAGTTGTTGGTGGCAGCCTTTATTTGCTTTAAAGTAAAAGAAACGGTCTGCAGCTCCATGCCCTCTAAATCTGTCATGGAAATAGAGTCTTTAATGGTTAGTCATCTATTTACAACTCATAACTTCTGGATAGGGAGGTTTTGTTGATTATCATTTCAGTAGAATGTGCTCATTCAGATCAGCAATGCATGGATCAAGTGCCTAGTCACAGAATTTGCTAGTTAAAGTTACTTCTTTCTAACACATGTTCAGTGATCACCTTTTCTCTGTCTCTTTTTGCATTGCAGATAGCCTTTCCACCAAAGTGTGCTCATTACCAACAGGAAAATGCATGTAGCCACTACTCCAACAATAACATACACAGTCACACTCTTTTTATCTTCCTCTGAACAAGATTTAAAAGCTGCACAGAAATGAAGACAAAATTGTTACATGTATGCAGCAGCAGTGCTTCTTTCATTGTGGATCACCTTACTCTCTTGTTGTTTTTATTCTGCTTCTATATGGCTTTTTGGTACTATCCCTTCTTGTCTTTATTTTCATTAATGTGGTGCTAATGCTTTCCTGAGCCGAGGGTCTATTGGAAACATCCTCTCTATCCTTGGAGCAGGCCATGTAAAGGTTCACAAATTGGCTTTTGATGCTGATAATATTTTACTTGTGGTCTCTAGAAAAATGAAGCAGCTCTGAAGAGACCAAATCAAATCAATTGTTGAGATAGATACTCAACCAGTTATCTTTTACAATTTCAGAAACCAACAGGTGTTCAAACAGCAGGGAGAAGAATGGGTTAGAATCAGATTTTCCACATATTGACTTGGATCATGGAAGCTAGAAAACCAACATCTTTTACATGGAAGTTGATAAGCATTGTCAACCCCACAAGTAGTCTAGCAGAGCATGTAATCATTCATTCCGTTGCAGTGTTTTTCTAGAAGCAAGTAACCAATCCTGTGACCTGATCAGATGATATGTATGATCTCTAGAATATCTCTGTAGGATTTTTTACGAGACATCCTTTAAATACACAATATATTACACAGAAAGAAACCAAGTGAAATTAAAAAATTGGATATACTTTTGTCATTCCCCTTTGGGTGATGAAGGTTGAGGAAACTTACTTGGTTTGAGTGAAATAGCAGATATGAGGGGGCCGTAATTCCCTCTAACTGGGATTCTGGTAGTGCCTTTGCCAGCCCAGTAAAATCGAATCTCCAAGGTATTATCTGTAACACTGGTGTTAAAATGCCTAAGTACGGGCTTTTGAACTCCATCAGCCTCATTCACAATATTGAAGTCTTTCCAAACTAATTTCTCCTGGAGCAGAAAGAAGATTGTGTAAGTATCTTTTTGAAAGTCAGGAGAAGCTATTACCTAAGGAGCTTCTTTTATTTAATTTCACAAGGTATCAGAGACTTTACTATCTTGTTATATATCTAATATCTTCCATTGAAATCCACCTATCCGGATTCCGGAAAGGTTTTTCATTTTTTTTTCATAATTTTACTAATCTTGTATCTTTCTAGTTACTGGTCCAGCAATGCCATTATTACATGTCTCTTCGGGCCATTTCTTTTGGCCACCACGTGCCGCATATAAATTTATAAACAGTCCACATTTGCCCTAGGGCCTGATATCATCAGTTCAAATCTGCTGACCTGTCAAATCAACAGTCTATGCTTGTGCAGTAAGCTGACAAGTCATTATCCAGAGAGCCCCATGTCCCCGTCCAACAAACTTTCTAATTGCGACTCAATATGTTTCTAGTCAACGCCTAGTCTCTCTTCAGGCCATTTTTTGGGGCAGCACGTGCCACATATCAACAGTTCACATTTGTCTAGATTTGATATCATTAGTCCATGTTTATTGACCTGTCAAGTTGACAATCTATAATATTCTAGCCAGCCAACAAGTCAACATTCAGACAGCACCACTTTGCCGTCCAGAGAACATTTCCAGTCGCGACTTGTCCAGCTACATGTTTATAGTCAATGCCTGGTCAGCTTCATTTTTTATCGTCAAATAATCACAGAGTCAAACATCATAGATTGTCAGCTATCTAATCAAGCTGGCAGCGTGCTTGCTTTAGTTTAGACATCTAGTTAAGCTGGCAGCATGAATGTCCTCAAATTCAATCATGCCTAATGGATTTATGGTAGCATACCTAGTCAGTTTCGTCTCAAGGTAGTGTCCTGTCACTTTTGTGCTATACTTTAGAAGCTCAAGTTGCTTCACCACCTTGAGACAAGGGACGTGCTGAAAGTCAAGAGAATTAATGCTGTTACGTGTTAAAATATATTTTAAGTTAATAGTAGCAAATGTTCTTTCTAATTCTGTTACGGTAAGGAATCCAAGTGTATGGATAATTTCCCTTGGTTAATAACTTTCTTTATATATCGTTTAGATTAAACTTACCTTATTTGTAGTAGTCCAAAATCCCATATAAGGATCTTGTTGTATATTGTTAACAACAAAATTCAATACAGGTTCTCCCTTCTTTTCCTGTATCTTCACAAATCTAATCATAGTTTAACAGCATAGGAAGTTATATAATTAACATACCAACCTGAATGTATATATCAAACACTCGCCTTCCAAGACTGGTATATGTGCTGTCATTTGTAAAAGTTATTTCAGCAAATTCCAAGCTGACATTGTAACTCCCATTCTCCAAGCAATAACGGAAGTAAGTGAGCGAGAGGGGAGACATCCGAGCATTATTGTACAATTCAGAGAGGCTTTTTGATGGTGTACTTTCAATAAAACGAGCATTTTGATCGTTATTATCATCCATAAAGTCCCCAGTGCTACTCAATCCCCAAAAATTGGTACTAGTACTGAAATATCTAGCAGAACCACCATCAACTCCTGCATCTCCTTCATAATTAACCTCTCGGCTGTCCTCCTTTACGGTAAAATCATTTCCACCACAATTAACATGTAATGAGCACCCATCTGGCAATTAAAATTATAGAATTCAATGCTCAAATCATGGTGCGCAAAATATTTCTCACAAGTTGGGAGAATAATCAAGCAGAGAATATTTCCAATCATTAGGTTATGAATTTACTCATTACCTTAAAACCTGTAGATATATGACTTTAGGACTGAATCCAACATTAAAATGTATTGGCATTTTAATATAACAGATGATCATCGTTTGTTGCATTGCCCTGTGTCCTCGGCTTTTTGGAGGGAAATCCTGAATCTTTTTGGTGATCAATGGGTGATGCCAAGCTTATATAGCTGGGCCGGTTTCCGTAGAAGAAGGAAGCAAAAGGTGTGGAAGTTCGCTCCGTTAGCTCTCATGTGGATAGTTTGGGGGGGAGAGAAATAGGAGAGCTTTTGAGGGGATTGAGTCTCCTTTTTCACATCTTAAGAATAGTCTTTTATCTTTGATCGCCTTTTGGTGCACTCATATAGCCCCTACTTGTCATGTTCTGATATAAATTCTCTACTTTTTGGTATACTTCCTGTATACGGGAGTTCTCTCCCTTTTGATTAATACAATTTACCTTATCAAAAAAAATATATATATATATAACAGATGATACTAATGTGCTACAGTCTCTTTGATAGTTGAGCAGTTTGCTACTCGAGTTGACGAGAGAATGCCAAGGGGCTAAAGGGTAAGCATCAGATTCCTTCCTGTTGGGATGTGTTTTTCATATGAAATTGTATAACTTTCCAGAGAAGAAAAGAACATACTTACAACGGGGACAAGCGAAATCCTCTGTACATGGAAGAATTCTCCTTCTGTAGAAGTTAAAGCGCAAAAGAGTTAGATCCAAATTTGAATCAGATGAGAAAGCAAAGCTTTGCACTTCCTTTTTCCCTCAGTTTCATCATGAATCAGAATTTTAATGTTTCAGAATAATTAAAAGAATCCTCTTACAAGGGGCTTGCTGCTGCAGAGCTCTTGTACAAGTTTACATACAGATTCCTGTAGTAGGAATAATTCTCAGAACCATATATGCTCATCCAGTAAAATAACTTAAGAGCAGGAATTAACAAATAAAGACCTTTCCTTACATATTTTGCCGACAAGCATGTTGGTCAGGTCCTTGTGATGTAAAATTATTGTAGGAAAGATCACTGCATGCGACAAATGCTGTCAGATACCATCTTCCCAATTATGAACAAAGCATTTGTGAGATCCGCATGAAGACAAAATGTGGAAAAGAAACTGCCGAGATCAATGAATCAAAATTGCTTTGGCACGCCAGTGTACGATCACTATGTTTTTGAATAATAACTATGACATGTTCCGCAAAGACTGATCCTATCATACACAAGAAGAAAGTGTTTATGAAATTAGAATATTAACAAGTGTAGACTTACACATTTATTCCATCCTTCAAAATCGAGTCAGGTATAATTCCACTGAGCATGTTGCCAGTAAGAAACCTATGTAGAAAACATAAGGCGGTTAGGCAAGAGCAAAGTTGGAAGCAAAACAATATGTTATATGCTTCATACTCCAAGATGTTTGGGTATGAGCAAAAGAAGCTTGAGAAGAAAAGAGAAGAGACTGCTTTAACTTGCTAACAGAAAAATCAAAAGGGGATAATTTCCCAGAAATCCACCTTTTGCAATTCAACTTACACAAATTTCAGCATACTTCTAGCACTAATATTGTTTGGGATTCCTCCGACTAACTTGTTGAAGGTAAGGTCTCTGCAGTAAATTTAAACAGAAAATCATAACTAGAAAGTATTTTACCATTTGAACTCTTAGATGGAGGAGATGAATCTGTGTGTCACAAACTCTTACAACTGTCACATGTATATTGAAGAGCAAAATGTATAAAAGAGTGACTCTATATGTTAAACTAAAGAATGTACTGGAGAGATACAAGAAGAGGAAGGATGAGAAGACTAATTAAAAGCAAATATCAACATGAAGTTGATATTAAGGAAAAAGACATCAATGAGGGCTAACGAAGCAGAATATCAACATGATACCTAATACAGAGGACAGCCATAGTCGAAGCAGAAAAATTTATTTCGCCTAACTTGTACGTCCATAACTTACAACGTATGCAGATCCTTCATCGCCCAAATATATACAGGAAGTTCTCCAGAAAGGCTGCAGTTTCTCAATACCCTGTATCCATATTTAATAAACTTAAGGAAAACTAGAATGTCTAATAACACATTGTAATTGTACAATGGTTTCCACATATCAGTACAATCTGACATACAAGGTTACCAAGCCCATGATATCACTTAGTGGAGGAAATTCCTGAGCTGGTCCACCTATGTCACTGATCCTCCTGTATACAAAATTGACCATGAGGTAACTAGCAAAGAGTAAATGCTCTACAAAAATCTAATGGAAGTAGTTAAGATAATGTTGAAAGGTTCCATTACTCACAAATCTGTTAACTTATTCAGAAGAGATATGTTTGATGGAATGGGACCCTCTAGTCCGGTGGCATGCATTTCCCTTCATATATCATCAAGAAACAGTTAGAAACTCTGCCAATTCTTTTTTTTTTTTTGAAGTTTGGGAGGTATTTCCAAAGACCTTACAGTTTGGTAAGTTGTTTCCAGTTCTGTATGAAATCTGGAATCTGTCCGCTGAAATTGTTATCATTTATCCTACTGTATAGTAAAAATATACTGTGAGATATACTATTTCCCGAAAAAGAAAGGAGCTAAAAGCTGGGCTAGGATGTATGTTCTTACAAATCCGTTAAATTTACGAGTTCAGAAAATGAAGTTGGCACCTCTCCCACCAATTGGTTGGAGGATAAAATCCTGAAATTAGAAAAAGATAAAGTCACTCATCTATGCATCGGTCATTCAGGTGCCAATTGTTCTTCAAGTTTGCTTTAGGAGAAGATAACAAAGAGAGGTCATACAGGGTTTCCATGTAGATCAATTTCCCTATTTCAGAAGGAACAGTGCCTGAAAACTGGTTCCCCTCGAGGTTCCTGGTTAAAAGATCCATTTTCAATGCTAGAAACAATGAGAAGAAATAACCACCAAAATAATATTTGGAAAAAATAACCACATATGGACAAATGTCTCCGTCTAGTTAGGAGAATCCAGAGCCCCGACCGATATCATTGAAGTAAGTTTGAAAGAAATTGAATACATACAGGTATAAAAGGCTGGTGATGTTTCCCAACTCCTTTGGGATTCCCCCTGACAACCGGTTCACAAGAACAGAGCTGGACCAAAAAGTATACAATTACAATTTGCAAGTGAAGACATGACAAAACTGATCAGCCGGAAAGAAGTGGGTTCTTACATGTTAGTCAGCTGTGTTGTGGCCCACTCAACTGGTATTCCACCACTGAGATAGTTGTATGCAAAATCACTATAAATGGGGCACGAAGAAAAAGGCAAAAGATTTAGTGAGTGATGTTGATATTGGCAAGAAAAAAGAAGCTAGTAACATCAATTGCGGAAATGGTCGAGAACAACTCTTACACTTGTCGGATGTTGGGAAGCTTTACCAATTCAGGTGGGAGAACTCCTGGAAGACTTAAACCCTTTAACACACTGCATAAGTGAAAATAATATACACGCTTCAATTATGGAACCAATTGCAATAGAAACAAATAAAGACGCGGACACACACACGCACGCAAAAGAAGAAAAATAGAAAATGACTGCTTCTGATAAAGGAAATCACACAATGAGTGGTATATTTATTCAATTTTGAGAAAGAAGAGTTAGTATGAAGTCACTAGAAGGAAACTCCTACATAGCTTTTTCTAAACCCAATAAAAGCATAGCCTATGCTGTTTCTCTTTACAAGCTCCAGGAATACTTAAGTTTGAATAAACCTTTCAAGCAACCATACATAATAGTCCAGCGGAAAGGAAGTTCATGAAAAATCTGAAACTTCTTCACTTCAAGTTCCTTGAGTTCGTTCTTTAAATCCCATTTTGACAAAAACAAAGTTGGATTGTCCCCAAGCTGGCTTTGGGGTGACATTGATAAGCACGCGGATATTGGTCACGTTCATGGTACTATGTAGCAGTAGATAGAAAGCATGCATGACAAGCTAAAAGGTTAGAAGCAAATTAAGCAATCTTGATTTAGTAACAAGGTATAAATGCCTCACATTTTTGTGATGTGGTTGAATTCGTCACCTCCGATGCCACGATCACATTCGACAATATTCTCATACCACCCACGTGGCTTAACTCTGACTCCAACCTCTTCAATTCTGCATGAATCTGCATCGAAACTCAAATATGTTGCACCCATGGTTTTGGCGATTTGTTGGAGGACATCCACTGAAAAGAAATCAGTAAGGTTGAAATTAACTATATAATCCACATTTGACAATACATGAAGACACTGGAGAAACTGAACCCTCATACTAACATAAAAAGAAACTGCAGCCTTAAAATATTATTCCAAACAGGGGTGTAGCTAGAATCCGCCTACGTGTTCGGCCGAGCCCACTAGCTTTTGTTCAAACAGTGTATTTGTGTTAAGAAATTAATTAAATATGAAAAAATATAAAGGTTAAAACCAAGTTATTGGACCTTGACGTCGTCGTTCTAAAAATTCAGAACCATAAAGTTGAAATTATGGCTCCGCCTCTGATAGCGAACAATATGTGAGCTACAAAACTACAATTTGAATAAATTTGGACAAAAAGACCAAACTTCCAGCAATAAAAGGAAAAGAATAATAAAGTCTTCAGTTTTTGGGTCTTTCTAGATCATAGCAAAATTTAAAAAATAACTTAACTATGAACTGCCCCAAATTCAAAGCCAACACTTCCATGGCTAAACAAGCAAATCACAGTATAGCCTAAATGGAGCATCTCAACCACTAGACATAGCCTTAATTTCAGAAATTCGGTAACTAACTGTAATATTCTATAATTTATCCATCTGAGAACAGTAAAGTTCACATTTTTTCACTATAAATTCACTAATTTGAAGTAATTCCACCGTTTCCTATCTTCTTCAAACTCAAAACTCCTCATACTCTTGAGATTATAATACAGAGAGAGCTGTACTAAAAAAGTTTACTATTTCTTAATCTGCCAAAGTGTCCCACCCTGACCCCTCCCCCCTCACCCGCCCACCCACACACAACTCCCATGGACTCCAATAATACCCATGAAAGCAAGAGACAAGAGCTGCAGCATACCTTCTTCTTGAGGCACTTTGGACTCGGCAAATATCAAGAACAAGAAGCAGCAGTTCAGTGTAAGAATCCAAGCTGTGGTGCTGCTTCTAGATGGGAGCATTTTTTAAGATTAGAAAGAAAAAAAATGCGTAAGAAAAGAAAACAGTAATAAGTGCATAAGTCACTAGGAGGATATCCCAAGAAACAAACAGCAAAAAAAGAGGGAAATGATTGGTGCTGAACTGTATCTATGTAATGTTGTTCAGAGAAAGTAGACGTGATATTTTCTAATCAAAATAGCTGACACAGAATTTTGGAGGCATGCGTATGTGTTAGTCCTGCAAGTTGACCGATCTTTTTCCTATAATGGTAGTAATTGTCTTGATCTCAGAACCTCCTCGAGCTTTGATTTTTCTATATTAAGGGGTCTTTTGATCGGGGATAAGAAAAATAATACTACTAGCATAAAATCTAAGACGAAATAAATACATTGTTTGATTGGAAAAACTAGAAAAAAATAATACTCCAATATTCTCATGGTTTGGTTGGTGTGGATATTGTATTTTATATGAGACAGGATTTAGAATAAGAGATAAATATATATATTTTTAAAAAGAACTCTTGAAGTATTATTATAATCAATATAACAATTTATAAGTTACTCCTATTATTTTATGGGACAACAATTCACTTCTTATTAATGAAAACATAAAGAATGTATGATGTAATCCACGTAATTACGTTTTGGGACAAACTGTACCAATGAATATGTAAGCCGCTTGTACCTTCTTTAGAAATATTGTTCTTTTTTTCTTTTCTTTTTTGTAGAAAAATATACTTCAGCATTTACCTAACAGGTATGGACTAATCAACGCATGTGTTTTGGTCAAATTTCCATTACTAAGAAAAGTCATCTGCGACATTAACTGGCGCTTGAATAACGAAAGTTCTGATTCTGAAACATACGTCAACACAGTCGATTTTTATTTTTGCGGTAATCACGTTTTTTCTATCATTCGAAAAGCTGAAAAACAAAATTCTCTCCTTGCTTAATCTGAAATAAAATTAGATAGAAATAATCTCCTTTTTCTCAAAAGATAAAAATTAAAAAGAAAGCACTGGTAAATACTCCTAATATGCTAAGGTGGCGGCTACAATATGTGAACATGAGCCGGATCTCATGGAGGAAATGATCTCCATATAGATATATGGGTATTAGGGGCGTATGTAGAGTTCTAACCACGGGTTCAGTTGAACCCATAACTTTCGATTCGAATTATATATAAAAATTCATTAAGATTGCAAAAAGAATAGATACGAACTCATAACTTTACAAATATAATGAGTTCAACGCTATAAAACCTTAAAGTTTAAACTCATAAGATTTAAATCCTGAATTCGCCAAATTCAAAGAATTTAATCATGGCCTCGTGGACGCTAATTCAAACAGCTCATCACAATACTAATTTAATAAGCTTTTATAGTAACAACATCTCTCTATCACCTGATACAAAATCCCTAGCTAGCAACACTTTTATATATTTACAGAGTTGAAATTTTTTATAGTTCCACTTCTTTGATATTTCCATAGTTGAAGATTAAAATCTGCCCCTCCTCCCTCCACTCCATGTCTATCATAATAGTGTGATTTTTTACTATATATTGAATCTCATAACTTCTATGCGTGTTTACTATTTACTATTTATGATTTTTATATATTAGATATTCATGCTCTTACTTTCTTTGCGTATCTACTGAAAATGTTGTCTTCGCCTGAAGGGAAAACAAAATAAAAAGTTTATAGTTGGTTCAAATTAAAAAAATTAATAAAAGCTCAATCCAAGAGATCAGCATGAAAACAATAGTTTATGTTGACTATTATAAGAACAATTAGGCAGACTAAGAACATAGTATTACAGTGAGATATGCATGCATACCAACCAGCTGATTTGGAGTGATGTCGTTTCTAACCCAAAAGATATTAGCACTAACATATTCTTGTTTGATTTTGTTCCTCTTTACACAATAGCTATCTCTTTTAAATCAATCTAATTAACGGAATTAATTAATCAGGTTTATTAATTAAAATATAAAATATTTGGAGTCTAACAAGGAGTTATTACGGTGTGCTATAATTCCATCTACTCTTTTTCACTTTCCGAGGATTAATTAAAGTTGTAATATCTTTAAAATTTATATTCAGTACAAATGACTACCTAACTAAACAATTATTGACTAAAAAAAGAGTTGATTGGTTTCCTTAATTCTATATTCTGATTTCATACCGCTTTTCTTTTGCCGTTTTGCGCTAAACCACAACTCCAGGCGTAACACTTTCTGTAGGTGGCTTTAAAGTGTAGAATAATAGACCAACGAGCGACTTGGATATAATTTACACATTTAATTTTATACTCCTTTCCGTCTCAAATATTAGTCTTTTATATTTTTGAACTTTTTGAAAATAAGAACTATATCTTCTGTAACCAATCTAATAATTGAAGTATTAGTTAAGTGTCACGTTTAAAGAAAAAATAATTAATAGCATAAATAAATATTCTTATAATTAAGGCATGATCAAAGACAATTATGGAACCACAATCAATTAAATCAATTAGATAAATAGGACGATATTTCGGTGAATGATAGGAGCTAATTGTACAAGGATCATGATGGTAGAAATAAAATGCAATGGAGAAGGAAACATCATTTTTTGTTTGGTAATTAGACTTTCATATACCAGGGAAAATATTTACAAGTAATTCAAAAAAAACCTTACATACATTTTCCTATGTTTTCTATGCTTCTCCCCCTTCCCCCCACC
>ML252412.1:73695-98916 GCA_005239495.1 Nicotiana undulata
ATATGATGAAGAAGCAAAAGAAAAAGGTAGACAACCCAAAGCAATCATTTTTGCTAACTCCTCATGATCCTTCATTTTATCATATTTCATAAGTCCTCCAGTAGTAGGGTTAAGAGTTGTTTGATTTTCATCACCATCAGAGCCCCATTCTATGGGATGATCAATTCTCATATGTATAGTAAGAGTCTCAGTCCCCCATAAATTTCCTCCAGTCAGATGTTTAAAATCAAGTTTACAAAGTTTGCACATAAATCAAGTTTAGAAGATGAATTGAAGACTTGAAGTCTTGAAAATTGGAGAATGAGAGAATGAGAGAATGAGAGAAATTGAGATTGAGAAATGATAGGTGAGCGAAGAAATGAAGAAGAGGGGGGGGGGGGGGTATTTATAGTTTTAGAGAAGGTTAATTTTGTAAATTGAAAATAGGTTAATTTTTAAAGAAAAAAGGGGCTATTTTTGCAAATTACCCGTTGGGCAACGGATCCCTGCCATGGATGACCGTTGCCAACGGCTAGTGGGCCCCACAAGATTTTAAAAAATTTAAATAAAAAAAAAATTGACTGTTGAACCGGTCCGGTTAAACCGGTTCAAGCACTGTTCATATGAACCGGGTTGGACCGGTCCGGTGATGGGTTAACCCGGCCCGTTAGCCACCTCTAGCCATGACTTTTTGAAGAATACTGCATTGAGCCCATCATAACCAAAAGCTTTTAAGACATTAATATATTTCAATGCTAACCATATTTCCTCCTTGATCACTAGTTGAATAAGCTGCATTTGTTGCTCCCTACTTAGCACTTCTCCCTTCTTCATAATATTTGGGTTGATGGTTGGGATAGTTGATACTCTAGACCCCAATAATTTCTTGTAATATCCCAATATTTCTTCCTTTATGTCTTCTTCCAGCATTAGTTGTACACCCACATTATCTGTTAGAGCCTGAATACCATTCAAGTTGTTCATATTCTTCATCTAAGCAAAGAAATATGCAGAATTGGTATCTCCCGGTTTTAGCCATTGGACTCTTGACCTTTGTTTGTAGATACTCTCTTCAATCAGTATCCATTTTCTAATTTATTCCGTAGGGCTTTCACCTCCTCAATTAACTCTGAATTCTGCATTCTACAACTCATCCTCTCTTGTAATGTCTGCAGTTCTCTTCTTGTCTCTTTAATTCTTTCATCAACACCTTTATAATGTTGTATGTTCAGCCCTTTTATAACATCATTAACTCTTCTGAGCTTATTTCAGACTCCCTGCATCTTTCCATCTGCTCCACCTGCACTCCATACTTGTTCAACTTGTTGTATAAATTGAGGGTGGTCAGCAATACAATTAAAGAATCTAGATGGCCTACTCTTCTTCGTCTGCATATGTGTGATCATTAGCTTAAGTGGAGAATGATCAGACACAAATGGCTCTAACACTTGTATTTTCAGGCTAGGCATTGTCAGTATCCAGTTAGCATTTACCAGTCCCCTGTCTATTCTGCTATAAGTGTGATTGTTAGTCCAAGTGTAGTCCCTTCCCAGAGTTTGCAATTCATTCATACCAGTATCATTCGTGAACTCCCTGAAGTCTTTTGTCTCTATGGCTTGTATCACATAACCATGTTGCCTATCTTGATCATTTAACACAACATTGAAATCACCCATTGCTAGCCAAGGCCCTTGTTGTACACAATAAATTTGTCCTAACTTCATCCACAAGCTCAGTCTATCTTTAATGGTATGCAACCCATATATTGTTGAAAATCCAATTGTTATTATCCTTGAGATAGTTCTGATTTATCCATGTATAATCTGCTCATCTATTTCTATTGGTTCAAACACATAAATCCTCGGATCCCATAACACCCAAATTCTGCTTTTGTTCTTGGCACTAAGGTTAGATATCCACTGCCAGCCAGGATCAATCTTCTTCATTATATCACTAGTTTTCTGTTCTTTTATTTTGTGCTCAACTAATGATATTACTGCCTTTTTATTCACTTTAATGAACTCATTTATCCTCTTTTTCTTATAAGCTTTATTCGACCCCCTAGCATTCCATGCTACCACACTCATACTGGTATGAATTGAGTGTCTTGATACATCTCCTGCACCCCAAAACTCCTCATTTGCATACTGCTCGTACATGGGTCACTATTTGCTTGGTCATTTCCTAGAGGTTGGAATCCATTGTTGCCAACTAGATTTTGCTCTTCAACTTGTTTAGCTTTGGTTTCTCTTGCTGCTGACTTACCAAGCACTGTTATCCACCCAACTTCCTCATTTTGTTTATCATTATCCATTTGCCTTTCCCCTTGCTTTGGTGGTTTGACTGCTTGATTATTTTTCCTTTGTTCAATCTCCTGTTTATTATCACGTGAGCCATCTCTATCTGTTCTTAGCCAAACTTGCTTGCCTTTGTTCACCTTGCTCTGATATACCATCTTTTGTGATTGTGGAGCTTTGATTTCATTACAGTTGTGGCCTATTTTCAAAAATTTAGTACATTATGTTGGCTCCCAATCATAGCTTATTTCCTGCTGGATTGTTCTGCCCATTGGATCTTGCAGCTTCACACTTCTAGGTAGGGGCTTAGTAATGTCCATCTCAATTAGCATTCTTGCATATGAGATTCTAACTGAGCCATTTGTGCACTCATCAGCATAGACAGGATTTTCCAATGCACTACCTATCTTGCTTAGAGCCTTCATACTCCAACAATTAAGCGGCAGATTAGGAAATCTCACCCACAAGGGAATGGTTTTCAGTACTTTTTCATGCAAGTTGAAATTTGTTGTCCATGCTTTCATTATTATGGGATGATTGTTCGCAGTATAAGGTCCAGAATATAACACTTGATCTCTTTCTTCCAAATTAGTAAATCTTATCACAAAGTAATCATCATTATGGTAATAAATCTGAGGCTTTACTGAAAATTTACCCACTGAGCTTATGAATCTTTCCATTGCTCCAATAGTAGGTTAATCTCCTATCACATAAAGCACAATTTCTGAACTCCACTTAGAATTTTCCTGTTCTACATGCTCGCGATCTAATTTCACAATTTTCTCACCATTTTGAATCACCGGTGCAATAAACTGTAGATTCATACCTTTCATAGCTAATTTATTCCCTACTACCACATTCGCCCATGTCTGAGTCATGTTATCCTTCACCCCTTGCTCAGCAACTTTATTGTCTTCAACAGTGTCAGATTTGCATGTCACTGTTTCATTGCTATTTGGAGAGTCTTCATCTGTGTTTGAGCTTTCTCGCTTCCAGATCCACCTCATATGACTTGTGTAGCTACAAGTGTAGAAACCACAACTTTCATTTTATTCTCGTCTCCAGATCCACCTCATATGCTTCCACCTTACTCTGCTCACTATGCATGCTCCCCGGAGTAACTAACTCAGTTGGTTCTTCAATTCTCACCCCTTTTGGTGAGACAAACAGCTCTAAAACTACATTTTATGCTTCCGTTGATCTCTGGTTAGTAAAGGGAGCCTTCATAAGGTTCCTTTTGGGTCTACCTCTCCGTCACATGGCTTCCAAAAGTGCACGTTAGCTAGGCTACGTTAACATGCGCCGAGAGAAAAAGAAAACATCATTTAAAGTTGAAGAATTAACTTAAATAACTTCCAAAGTCCCTTAAACTAAAAGTAACCGGTGGATATATGATATGCATATGATCCATATGTAAATGTGTATAACCATATATAATCTGTATATATATAAATTTAGAAAATTAAATAGTAAATTTTGTTGACTATTTATGTAAAATCTTTTTCCTCTTCATGTAGCCCAAGTGGTAATTGAGACTTCTTCTAGTTTTGGCCCACATATGGGCTCATTGTACTGCGATTTCTTCGAATACTTTGTCAATGAATCCTACTAAGCTTTTGTAGGAAAAATCTCGCTGGATACCTATTAAGCCCAAATTATTTACCTTTTAATAACCAGATCTAAACTATTTACTTTTCCTACCTATACAGACCGGATTATTTACCCGGCCCACCCATTAGCTATTTTCCTTCGCATTTGATGTCCATAATGTTAAAACATCCAGCTTCATTTTTGCAAGGTTACTTAGTAACTGTTACAATCTCGTAACTAAATAATTTGGTCTTTTTTTATTTGAAGTAGCACATATGATTACTTAATATATTAAGTATACCAAATCTGATTTTTGTGCGTGTATGAAGACCACCATTGTTGAGCTTGAAGCTCCTGAATTTAAAATTTTATTTTGAAGATTTATTGTTTGATTCGATGTGGGTGCTATAAAATATTTCTTATAGTACCTTCGAGTATGCTTCCCAAATCTAAATATTTATGTGTATTTGAATATCCACCAATGTTGGGCTTGAAATTCTTGAATTTGAAATTTTTATTTTGAAGATTTCTTGTTTGATTCAAAGTGAGTGTTATTAAATATTACGTATAGTACCTTCTGGAAGTTCATACAGAAATTTGATCGCAGTTAGAGTTGATTTGAGGTGATTGAAATTGAAGTTTTCATCTGAAAATCGAAGAAGAACACTGTTACCAAATAGTATACCGCTACGGTTAATATATTGTAGGAGTATATTGTTATATTGCAACAATATACTATTATAATATATAATATACTGCAACAGTATACTGTAATAGTATGCAATATACTGCAGCAATATGATGTAATAGTATACAATATACCATAATAGTATACTTCGAGTGCTATTTGTCGAATCATCTAGGTTCTGCTGTGCAAAGCTAAAGTCATGGTTATAGTAACATTACAGTATTACAGTATACAATATAATATAACAGTATACCGTAATAAATAAATCATCTTTTTTTAATTATTCCATCTAGGTCCTTGCAAATATTTTCTTAAATGAATTTTGTTGATGGACTTCCATGAAAATAATATTCATTGTATAAGAAGTAGGTGTCAGAAGACATAAAATAATAATATGAAGAAAAAAAATTAAAAAATATTGAATGAAATTAGAAAAGCAACTCGAAAGTAAAAAAATAACAAAAGGAA
Source organism: Nicotiana undulata (assembly GCA_005239495.1). Taxonomy (NCBI): domain Eukaryota; kingdom Viridiplantae; phylum Streptophyta; class Magnoliopsida; order Solanales; family Solanaceae; genus Nicotiana; species Nicotiana undulata. The sequence goes on from ML252412.1 coordinate 78,718, forward strand.
AGAAAAATAATAAAAGAAATGAGCCAATTTGAATATTAAATCAGATTATGGTGAATAAAGAAAATAAAGAATAATATGATTCTAGAAAAAATATGAACAAAAAAAAAAGAATAAAGAATAAAGAATAAAGAAAAAATCAATAACAATGAGAAAAATAAAAGGAGAAAGGAAAAAAAGAAGAAAAAAAGCAGAGAATTAAAAAAGAAAATGAGAAAAAAATAAGAGAAACAATTATCCACAAAAAGCTGCAATAGGTAAGAAGACTAATTAGTTTGGTGGGTAGAAAAATCAATGAGTAGGCAAGGGTAATTAGTTTAGAGTCCATTTGGACATAAGAATTTTTTCACTTTTTTCAAATTGATGTTTGGCCACATAATTTCTAATTTTTACTTGAAGATGAATTTTGGAATTCTTCCAAATTTTGAAAAGCTCCAAAAAGCCGTTTTTCTAAGTTTTCAATCTAGATCACTCACAAAACTTCAAAATAACCCAAAATTATATTCATGTCCAAACACCAATAATTCTAATTTTCAAATACCATTTTCACTTGAAAAAAAATTTCACTTATTTTTTGAAATTTTACAATTCTTATGCCCAAACACCCACTTAGTTTTTGTGGGTAAAACTATAAAATCCCCTTTTGGTATATGCCAAAAAGAATATTTTACGATTCGACCTTGTGGTGTTCAAATTTAGAAGCCCAAATTTATTTTGACATTTTACCAGTAGATTCCACAAACTCCTTTTCGGTCCGTCATTTTCAAGCTGGTTTAATTTCTTCTTCTTCGACCTATAAAGTCCGACTGAACCACCACCACAAAGCCTGATACAAAAGTTGGAGGATTGAAGAAAAAAAGAAAGAAATTCTACGGCTAACTAAGAAGCAGCAACAACAACAACAACAAAAAATTAGTATAATTTTACAAGTGGGATTTTGGTAGGGTAGTGTTTACACAAATCTTACTCCCACTTTATGAAGATAGAGAGGTTGTTTTCCGGTAGACCTCGGTTCAAGGAACAATGAACTAAAAAAACAAACAATAGCAACAACAAGGTCAGAGACGAATCCCGAATTTAATGCTTATGGGTTCCTGCAACGATCTCGAATAAATTGTCAATAGTAACTGGGTTCACATTCAAACATTTCTAGATATTTAGTAATTTTTCGAACACATTACACTATTTGGATAAAATCTAATGGGTTCACGTGAACCCGTACGTGGGGATGTGGATCCGCCCCTAAACAAAGTAATAGAGTAAAGCAAACGAATAACATAATATGTATCGATAACGAACATGGAATAAGAACATACAACAATAGGACTAGTTTTACTAACAAGCCTAGGAGAGACTCGCGACTATCTGTCAACCTACAACCCCAATACTCGTCTTTCACGCCTTCTTATCGAGGGCCATATCTTCGGTAAGTTGAAGCAGTGAAATGTCATGCCTAATCACATCATTCTAGTACTTCTTAGGCTTACTCCTACCCTTCCTTAGACCCGCCATGCTAAGCTAAGAAGCTAAAGTAAAATAAAGACAAAGTTTTCATTCATAAGCCTCTAAAATGGGTAAATCACTAAGAGGTCATTTGGTAGGATGCATTAGATAAAATATGCATGCATTAACTTTGTGTATTAATAATACATTGTCTAATGCACTTTTTGAACATGTACGTTAGTTATGCAAGTATTAATTATACACCCTATTTGGTATTATCTTATGCATAACTAATGCATAGGAAACCATGGTATTAACAATGCAGTGAGTTTTAATGCATGCATTAGCTTAATTAAAGACAAAATTATCCTTCAACATTTATGCTTGATTAAAATATGCTATTATATTAATGCAAGTTTGAAATAATTCAAGAAAATGAGAAATAAAATTATATCCCTATTAAATAAATAAATATTTAACATATTTTCTTTTCTATAATTAAATATTCAGTTCTATACTACAATATAGGTAGACAAGTCAAATAATATTTTTAAACCTTTTTCATATAAAAACATCCTCAACATATGTTTCTTTTAAAAAAGATAAAGTGATGGATTTGTTATGAGGTTATTTTTGTAAACAAACAATTCTTTTAGAAATTGTGCAATACTTTAATACATCAAACCAAACAATAGATAAGAAATATGGCAGCATAACGGTTGGTATTATTTATACTTGATAATGCAAAGTCAAAGATTTCTTTGTGGTCCCTTTTTATTCTTTACTTTTTTTGTCCTTTGTGAAAGACAAAGTGTCTCTCGTTGGTTGTGGAAAGTCTTTTTCTTCTTTTTATATTGAATTGCTCTTTGTTGGGATTGTAAAGAGCTAGTAAAAGGGAGTGGTCTCGCGCACATGAGAAATTGGTCCTAAAGGCAAAACAGGTCGATTTACCCCCTCCCATCGTGCGAGATATACGTGAGGCCTAATCTAAATTTGGTTTTGCCAAAATTATTTCTTCATTTTGTGGGTTTACCAGCTAAGTGTCCAAATACATGCTTACTAGAATATGTCTAAATTCTTTATCTTTGGATTGAATTTTATAACATCTGATTTATTAATTTGTAACAATTATAATTTAATTTGTTGTAACTGTTACTTGAATTCTTATAACTCCTACTTAAATTCTGTAACAACTTTATTATTTTTAACCCACAATTTAATTCTCTATCTTGTAACAACTCTAGCATCTGATCTATATTAGGAGTTGTTTTGTGAGTTTTTTAAACGCAGAAAAACACACTCATCTTCTCTTCTTCTTCAACCAAATTCTGGGCAATTATTTTGTAAAAATTCTAAACTTTCAGCCATGAGTACACGTGTTTGGAGTTGTTGTGGAACCTTGGGGAGCAATCGGTCTTAACGATTTGCACCCAGTCGGACCGAAATCGCTTCAAGGCAATGTCTTGCCCCGACACATATTTTTTGATAAGTTGTTCTTGTATTCGTCTTGTTCCTTTGTCAGTATTATCTACTACTTTTCTTACAATTTGAAAGCGATTTCTACATATAATATTGATTAATGGCTACCATTTTGAACAAAACACTTCCTGATCTAACAAAGTTTGAGCCTTTTATAAGTGTTGGTCCTATAAACTTTTAATTTTCTTTGAACAATTAGAAGTTGATTACGTTTGGTTTGACGAACCACCTGCTGATTTTGTTGATGATAGTCTTACTACTATTATTACTACTACTAGTACTACTACTACTACTACTACTACTATTACTACTACTATTGTTGTTGTTGATGCTGCTGCTAAGAGGAAATTTGAAAAGGATAATAAAACAGTTTGACGGGCATCTGCTTAACCATATGACTAACCCTCTCTTTGATTTGTTATAAATTATAAATTTGCTAAAGCCATATGGGACAGTTTGGAGAAGAAATATGGTGCAGATGACGCGAGAAAAAAGAAGTATATGGTTGAAAAGTGGATCAACACAGATGGTTGATGATAAGCCAATTATGGAGCAGGTTCACGAGTATGAGAACTTGATTGTTGATGTTTTGAACGAAGGTAAGGAGATGTGTGAGATTCTTCAGGCAATGTTCTGCTTGAAGTTTTCACATTCCCGGAGTGATTACGGGAATCAATTGAAACACAAGAAGAAAAACTTAACTCTTCAAGAACTGATAAGTAACATGAGGACTGAGTAAGCAAACCGTCTCAAAGATGAGGAGGTTGAAAATATTAAGGATAAGATAAAATCTCTCTCTCTCTCTCTCTCTCTCTCTCTCTCTCTCTCTCTCTCTTAATTCTTCTAAAGCTAACCTTGTAGAATCTTCTAGTACTTTTGTGAAAGACAGGTTTAAAGAAAAACAGAAGAAACGCCAAAAGAAAGGACATGTGAAGAAGCAGAATTACTTCAATAAGTCGAAGAGCCATATTCAAAAGTCGAAAGAACCTTGCTATGTTTGCGGCAAAATTGGTCATAAGTCTTTTAGTGCAACTAGAGACAAGGACAAATCTCAAAGCATGGAGGAAAAGTTTCAGTTCAAGCTAACCTTACTGAGGGTGGTGATGTCATTGTTGTTGTGATCGTTGAGGAAAATATGGTGGCTAACAAGACTAACTGGATACTGGACACATGAGCTTCACGACACCTTTGCGCCAACAAAGAGTTGTTTCACAACTTTGAGGAATTTGTTGATGGCGAGTGTGTCTACATGGGTAACTCCACTACAGCTGCAGTTATGGGTAAATGAAAAATTCTCCTTAAGTTAACTTGTGGAAAAACCTTAGCCTTGAACAATGTTCTGTATGTACCCTCCCTTCGTAGAAACCTAGTTTTTGCTGCGCTTCTCAACAAAGCAGGTTTTAAACTTATTTTGGAATATGATAAAGTTGTTATTTCTCGTGAGGGAGACTTGATGGGAAAGGTTACCTTAGCGGGGAACATCGCTCAAGAGATTACTAATAATGCTAGTACTTTCAATTCTCCTTATATTGTTGAGTGTCACGACCCAAAATCACATATGTCGTGATGGTGCCTATCACAATACTAGGCAAGATGACAACTCACAAATAACCACACATCTTTAATTTAAAATATACTGAAATAAGTTTAAATAATAAAGGTCTCATAATTTACCGATAAGAAAATACCGCGACGCAATACAAAATCCCCCCAAAATCCTAGTGTCACTGAGTACACCAGCATCTAAATGAAAACATAGTCTGACTACTGAACACTGTCTAGGAAGATAGAACAATACAAACAAACTGAAAAGAAGGAGAGTCAAGGCATGCAGACGCAAGGCAACTACCTTGATAGTCTCCAATAAAATTAAGCTCCAAGCTAGCAACCGCCGTACTCGGAAGTACCTGGATATGCACACGAAGTGATGAGTGTAGTATGAGTATAACTGACTCAATGTTCTCATTAAGAAACAAGACTAACCTTGTGCTGAAAGTAGTGACGAGATCAACATGTACAATCCAAATATAGATTTAAACAACATAGAAATGTAGACATGCTTTCATGTTTAACATTTTAAGTTCAATACAGATAAAATATGCCAAGTGTGACTCATATGATGAATGATACATCTCTATATTTACATGTTAATTATGCATGGAAATTGTAATGCAACACATTGATAAAGTCATATGCATACTCTCAGGGTATTAATTCACTTAGTCCTCACAGTTACTAAATCCCCACAATCGCTCAGTACTCGACACTCACACTCAGTAGGTACCTGCGCTCACTGATGGTAAGTTAGACTCCGAAGGTGGCGTATCCTGCCCAAACGCTAAAATAAGCAAATCATGGCATAAATCAATAAAGCCTATTGCGACGTGCAACTCGATCTCATAACCATCATTCACAATCAAGCCCCCACCCTCACTCACTCATCAATCTCTTCAGTCTCTCGGGCTCACAAATATCATGCCAATCAACCCAAACAATGATAATATGATGTATCAATAAATGGCAATAGAGACTGGAATATGATATGCAAATGATAGATATGATTGAGTACATAATTGCAAATTAAGCAAGTAATTCAACAGCAAAAAAACCTCTGTGGGTCCCCTCAATACCAGCATAAACCTAAGCATGAATTCTAACATGAATCACAACTCAATTACTTGAACACATGAACATTACACGAATAATACTCAGATTAGATGACTACACAGTTCCATGGAATCAAATGAGTCACAATTTATACGGTGCACGCCCACATGCCCGTCACCTAGCGTGTGCATCACCTCAACGCCAATCACATAGCATGTAACTCAGAGATTCAAACCCTCAAGACCAAGCTTAGTTTTTACTTACCTCAAACCCGTGCAAATCTCTACTCCAATAACCCATTGCCTCACGAATCAGCCTCCAAACGGCTCGACTCTAGCAAAAAATAACTCGATACAATCAAAACAAGCTATAGGAATCAATTCCATATGATAAAGCTAAGTTTTCTAACATAAGTCAAAAAGTCAACTCAAAAGGTCAACCCTGGGCCTACGCCTCAGAATACAACAAAATTAACAAAATTCGAATACCCATTCAATAACGAGTCCAACCACACCAAAATTATCAAATTCTGACACCAAATCAACACTCAAACCTCCAATTACTACTCTTCAATACATGGGTAAAAATTCCCCAACACTTCGAAAACACCAAATCCAAGGGGAAATTCAATGAATAACCAATATAATTAGATAAAAAGGACCAAAACTGGCTTACAAAATCTCTTGAAACCCTTCTCAAAAATCGCCTCCAACCGAGCTCCCAAAGTCTAAAAATGAGAAAAGCTTCAAACCCTTCGAATTTAAATTCTGCCTAGACATTTCGCACCTGCAACCCCTTTCTCCGCTTCTGCGATACCGCTTCTGCGGTCAAATTCTAGACACCCGACCTCGCTCACCTGCGGTCCCAAACCCACACCTGCGGGTGCGCTTCTATGTGAAACTGTCCGCTTCTACGGACCTGGCACTCCAGCCTCCCTTCTGCTTCTGTAACTAACCTACCGCATCTGCGAGCTCGCAGGTGCGGAACCCCCCTCTATAACGACCCGGTCGGTCGTTCTGTAGAATTTGCACCATTATTCCTCTTATTGCATTGGCATAGGTTGGTTATACTGTTCTTGATGTGTTGAGTTGGTAGGCTCGAAATCGAAATGGTTGTAGTGAGAGCTTAGCCATTTAGTCTTTAAAATATAGCCTAAAAGTAGAAAAAGTCAACTGAGAGTTGACTTATTGGTAAACGACCTCAGAATGCGGATTTTATGGTCCGGATAGATTCGTTAGGTGATTTGAGACTTAGGAGTGTGTTTGGAATATTTTTGTGATGTCCGGTGTAGAATTAGGCTTGAATTGGCGAAAGTTTGTTTTTGGCGATTTCCGGTCGGTAGTGAAAAATAGGCTATCGGGGTCGGAATGGAATTCTGGAAGTTGGAACAGGTTCGTAATGTCATTTTGGATATGTCTGCAAAATTTCATGTCAATCGGATGTGTTTTGGACAGTTTCGACATCGTTGGTAGAGTTTAGAAGTTTCAAAGTTCATAGGCTTGAATTCGATGTGATTTAGGTATTTTTGATGTTATTTTTATTGTCTCGAGAGTGCAAATAAGTTTGAATGATCATTTATGATGTGTTGGTATATTTGGTTGGGGTCCCGAGGGGCTCGAGATTAATTTCGGATGGTGAACGGGAATTTTGGACTTGGAAATATGCAACTTCAGCTGCTGGTGTAAGTTTTCTGGTGTAACCGCACCTGCGGATGGGGAACCACAGGTGCGGGCCCGCAAGAGCGGAAAGGATTCCGCAGATGCGGGATTTGGGCAACTAAGTGAGGGACCGCTGATGCGGACGTGGAGCCGTACCTGCGGAGTCGCAGGTGCAGAACTTCGCCTTTTAATGATTTCTCGTCGGTGTGCACCTGGGACCGCAGGTGCGAGATTTTGGCCGCAGGAGCGAGAATCCCTAGACAGAACCTATATAAGGGGTCCTTAGCGATTTTTTGTCTTCCTTTCACCATTTTCATTCGGGTTTGAAGCTTTTGAAGGGTTTTTGAAGAGGGAAATCGATAGTTCATCATTGAGGTAAGGTTTTTGGACTCTAAACTCGTTTATGTGTGATTAAAGGTCTGATTAATGGTGAAATTGGGGAGAAAATAAGTGAAAAAATAGGAAACTAAGGCTTTAGTTTAAGAGACCTTCTAAGGGTGATTTGAGGGGTCATTTGGACTCCGATTTCAGCGTTCTTTATATATATAGACTCGTGAGAAGATGAGGATTGTTTTGGTATAAAGTTTGTCGAGTTCCGAGACGTGGTCCCGGGGGTCAGGTTTTGACCAATTCGGGATTTTTGAGTATTTTAGCTAAATTTAGATTGTGCTTCATGCCTTAGCATATTTTAATGGCATAAATCTGATTTTTGGTAGATTTGGAGCACTCGGAGGCTGAGTTTAGAGGCAAGGGCACTGCAGAGTAGTATTTTAGCCGGTTTTGAGGTAAGTAACGTTTCCAAACTTGGAACTGAGGGTTCGAAACCCCAAATTATCTGGTATTTGATGTTAATTAAGGTAGCGCACGTGCCAAGTGACGGGCATGCGGGAGTACACCGGATATTTGTGGCATGTCTCATCCCATGACACTGCCTAATGGTTATTCCAGGATGATACTTGTACTGTGAAGGTGGTATTACCTCGAATGTATTAGAAACCATGTTAAGCATAAATGCTAAGGCTTCACGCCAATATGTTCAGACCGGAATGGTCAGTTATTGTTGTCTCTATCTGTGAACATTTGCTTTCATGTACTCAGTCCTGTAATTGCATATGTTCCATGCCTCAGTCCCAGTAATTGTTAGTTTATTTATCTGTTATCATTGTTTTGGGCTGAATCTTATATCTGTGAGACTTGTGAGTGAGACTGGAAGGTATTGACTAAGTGAGGCCGAGATCCTGGTATTGAGACAGTTATGAGATTGGATTGCACACCGCAACGATCATCGAATCATGCCTTCATTGGCTTTATATAGCGCTTGGGCTTATAGGATCCCCTCCAGAGTCTTTACACCCCCAGTGAGCGCACAAATATTGAGGGAGGGATTTTGCCTGCGCATGGATCTTGCCCAAAGTTATTGATATATATTGAGGGATGGATCGTCCCTGGACATGGATCTTGTCCGAGTGATATGTTCCGGAGATGGATCTTCTCCGTGGGCCTGGCCTGGCCTTTTCCTCGGTACTTGGTGACTACGTCACTTGGGTTTATGCATAATCTGGGATGGACCTTCGCTGGGCCTGAAGGCCAAGTTCTAGTACTGAGTGGACTTCCTTGTGAGAGTAAAGATATTGTGTACATATCATTTTTGATTCGTTATGATCATATACTGGTATGTAGAGTTTACAGACATAATTTGGTGCATCTTTCTTATTTTTCTGCCATATTACTGTCATGTTCTAGTTATATATTGTTGTTCATAAACATCGGAGGTTTAGTCTGTCACTACCTCTCAGCCCATAGTTTGGGTTCGTTACTTCTGAGTTGGTGAACTCACATTATACCCTGCACCTTGTGTGCATATCCAGGTACATCGCGACTCGGCTCTGGTCATTGAGTAGCTGACAATTTCCATCAGAGTTGTCGAGGTAGCAGTTGGCTACCGTGATCTCGTCATCTCTTTCCCGTTCTACCTGACGTTATTTACTTTTCAGACTATGTTGGTCATTCCTCTTTCATTTATATTATGTATTAGCAACTCATGACTGTGTGACACTGGATCCGAGATTTGTAGGATTTGAGTCTTGTTTTTCATAAATAGTTCCAACTTCAGATTTCTTATTGTCATTATTTTCAGACTTATTAAAAATGATATTTCACTAGTAATTGGACCTAGTTTAGAAATAAATGGGTGGCTGACCTGGTTCCACGACAGACGCCATCACGACTCCGAAAATGGGTCGTGACAAGTTGGTATCAGAGCTCTAGGTGTAATAGGTCTCACATGTCATGAGAAGGGTTAGTAGAGTCTTGCGGATCGGTACAGAGACGTATGTACTTATCTTCGAGAGGCTACATAACCCTTAGGAAACATTCCACATTCTTGAATTCTTGTCGTGCGAATCCATTTTATTCATTAAAAAGCGTAACTCTTTGAATTCCTTTCATGTATTCGAATGCGCACGCGAGCGCTTGATATCAGTTGTGCGTCGGCGGCTTGTGACTTCTGTAGCGAGATGTGATTTTTAATATGTTAATAATGGGCCAGTCGGAAGGACTTGAGGCCGGATTTTTTCTGTGGCTTTAGTGTTGAGATTTCATTTGGGTGAGCACATGTGTTGGGGGAATTATATGTCCGTTTGTGTCCTTATTGATGGAACTTTGTGACTAGATGACTACATGGTGAGTGTGATCGGATAGTTTGATGTATTCAGGTTGTTTGATTGTGACCAAAATGAATTGGCGGGAGATGTGGCAATAACCATTGATTATTTGACTTCTGTATTGAGTTAGAATATGGCTTCAAGTTATGAGTATTGAAGGACCTCTCGTGTAGTTTAGTTGTGGAGTGAAGTGGGTTTTCCTGTTATGTTATGAGTTTTTGTGATGCCTTTTGAGCTGACCAATGCCCCAACAACGTCTATGAATTTGATTGTCGGTGTATCCAACCATGTTATAACTCATTTGTTGTTGTATTTATTGATGGCATCCTGTTGTACTCTCGTAGTCAGGGATAGAATATTCGGCATTTGATGATGGTATTCCAAGGATATAGGGAGGAGAACCTTTATGCGAAGTTCTCCAAGTGTGAATTGTTGGCTCAATTCAGTAGCATTCTTGGGACACGTGGTGTCTAGTGAAGGTATCTATGTGGTCAGACAAGTGTGAGTAGAGCTTCTAGAAGCTCAAGAATTCCTTGACCACAGCCCCAGTGTTATTATTGCCATCAACTTCAGGTTCTTATACCGCTAAATAGGATGTCTTGGGGACAAGCAGTGGTTGTGTTCTAATGTAGGAAGGTATAGTAACTGCATGATGGCTATGAATTTTGGAAATGTATAGGGAGATAACATTTTGAGATTAAGCAGGTAGGGGTATTTTCTGCGGGTTGTCTTGAGGTGTGTGACCCTTATGTTTATCTGTAGCAAGTTATCTTCTACCAGTAGATGATGTATGTTGTAATTTGAGTTTAGATTGCTTTTGGGAGTTGGCATGACCATTACTATGGTGAATACAAGATTTGCATACGATTCGAGGGTTAGATGGTTTGGGTCATATGAGCTTATGGAGGATTTAGTTGAATCTCACCACTGTATGGTGGCAATGATAGCATATGGGCATCACGAGTTAGTGTTTGTCTTGATCTTTGGCTTGATCCAAGTGGGGGAGTACGCTAATGATAAGTTGATTACACGATTATGTGTTGTATTGGTTTCGGTTCGAGGTATGTTGGTGAATCAGTTATGACCTACAGAGGTGGAGTCTGGGAATGACTCGAGTGATGGAAATTTNGTGTAATTGAAATTGCGTAGAGTAAATGACGTTTGAGAATGGTTCAGACGGATTCAAGGTTATATGTAGCGATCGAGGATCTTCAAGGTGTGAGAAGGGCTAGAACTGAGATTTACGAGGAATGTATCAAGGCTTGTGGTGTATTTGCATTATCATGGATTCTATCCATCAGTATCATGAAAGTGAAGGTAATGACTTTAAATTCGCAGGAAGTCTCTTCAGGGTAAGTATTTCTAATGTGGTGCATTTGGGGATAATTAGGGGAGTATTCAGCGGCTTATGAGCCTTAGACGGTATATTTTTATGTTCGGGTTTCGTGCGGTGAGTCGAGATTGAGAATTAGCGGTATTATGGAAAGAAAGAGTATCATTCGAAGGTAAGTCAGAAGAAACATGGATAAATAGGACAGCTTGGTAGTACGTCGGATCGACATGATAATGGATATTGTTAGTTCTTTGGATGTTTATAAGGTAATGAGTTGTTACAAGTATTTCTTAGCAATTCTCTTGGAATTTGGTGGCATGCGTAGCTTGGTTGAGTTAGAAGGATTCAGTCCTGGCGGTTTAGTGTTGTACAAACGTGATTCGGGAGTTCTTGATGATTTCTACCACGGTTAGAGATGTATATTTTCTACTGGTGTGAAGTCCATGTGATGTATAGAGATTTTGCTTCTAAATGGTATAAATGGAAAGTTCTTGGCTAGTTGGGTACGTAGTAGTTTTTTTCTAGGAAGGGATCATGAAGTTCTCATATTTATCATAGGATTGCATGGCGTATGCGATATTTTGTGTAGGGTGGAGAGTGGCATACGTGAGGTCACGGTTCAGTTCTGGCAGTTTCGAAAGACTAGGTAAAGGATACCACTATTAGGTGGTTGGATGCGAATATACATTCATAAAGGACAATGTGTTTAAGGCAATGTGTTTGAATAAGGGTGCTTCATTGGAGTTATGACGCTCTCTTGTTGGATCGACTGCTGATACTCAAGGTTTCTTGGTGACACAGAGGAATTATGGGGGTATCCCCCGTGGAATGATTGAGTATCAGGAATGTGTTATATATTCGAGCGGTGGAGTGGAGATTAGATATAGTAAATTTGTGCGCTTCATGGACTTTGAGACTAAGAGTTCTAATAAACGGATTATTTTGTGGTTGTGAACTATGAAGATGCGAGCAAAGCTAGTCAGGTGTTAGTATATGTCATGATTCAGTCATTATGAACCTTTGGAGAGTTATCTACCTGTTGTGGATGACCAGAGTTGATTTAGAATATAATTATTGGTAGGCCAGTATGGGTGTGTGTTCTACACGGAGTCGGAATTGTTGACCCCAAATTGCTATTGTTGAGGGATATACCATTTGATATCACTGAGCTTATTCGTGTTTTGGAGTGATCTATGAGTTACCTTTCGATGTTTCGAGGAGTGGTGATCGTTGGTTATATATGTGCATAGGGTGTAGTTCTATCGGGGCTTTACATCGAGATTTGAGTAAGGTAAGTAATTGGGTGTTGCAGGATTGAGACGTGTTGGTTATATTCTTTCTGGTTCGGGTGGCATGGTATCGTCCTATTTCCCCGTGGTTATGGCAATGCACTTTGGGTAATTGATGTCGAATTTCGCATGGTTATTGATTTTGAGCAAGGTGGCTTGGAGTATGCCATGTGGTCCAGCGGTTGGATGGGATCACGCTTTGCAGCTCAATTGGGTAGATGCATGATCCTTGGTGTCGGATTTGTGTGATATGATTTCACGATGTGTATCAAGCTTTTAGCATGATGTGGTAATGGCAAGAGTAATGACAGGATAATCCTCTCGTGTGAGTCTTCTCTATTTTATGAATTGAGCTCTTGGGATGTTGTTATTGAGTGCACGAGTTGCACAAGTTATGGCTCTGGATGGTATTGATGCTGATCAGATGAATGGTTCCTGGTTTCTACGTGTGTATCTCATCATCGGCACCATATGAAGGTGTTAAAGCAAGGCCTTGTTGATAAGAGGTTATTACCGGTATTGGTGTCACGACGCAAATTCCCAACCTTAGGGATCGTGATGGCGCCTAACACCACACTTGCTAGGCAAGCCAATGTTAGAGTTCGCTCAAGTATTTTTGTTAATTAATCACTTAAACCGGATAGAACAATTTTAAATTAAACTTGATCCAATGGATTTCAATAAATACTTCCAAATATAAAATAAAATAATAATAAATTAAGCCGAGCCACGAACTAATTATATAAATAAATCTAGAACTACCCAGAGTCTGGTGTCACAATTCACGAACTACTAAAGAATACTACAAATAATGAGCTGAAAGAAATAGTGAATACTACAGATGTACCTCGTGTCTCCAAATGAATAGGTAGTCGTCCTGAAATCCCCTAATGCTAACTAGTACCTGGATCTGTGCAAAAGAGCACAGAGTGTAGTATCAGTACAACCGACCCCATGTACTGAGTAAGTGTCGAGCCTAACCTCGGCGAAGTAGTGACGAGGCTAAGGCTGGGCTTTAACAATATAGTCGATAACAATATTAAATATCAAAGCAGTAGATAAGTCTAAACAAACAAACAAATAAATAAATAAATAAATAAATGTTGCAACAAATTTTCATAACTCAGCTGCCTTTTTCAGATCTCAGCTATAACCAATCCTTAAATAAATTTCCAAATTTCCAAACTTTAGCTTTAAATAAAAAAAAAATTGTGCCAAAATATATAAAGAATAGTAAAATAAATATTTAAGCTTTTCAAACTTTATTTATTTTTTAAAATCAGAGAAAAAATATAAATGTCCTCCCTTATCGCTCCTTGTTGCGGCGTGCAACCCGCTCCCACCTGTCCTCCCTTATTGCTCCTCCCTAAATATATCACCCTTATTACTCCTGTTGCGGCGTGCAACCCGATCCCACCTGTCCACCCTTATCACTCCTTGTTGCGGCGTGCAACCCGCTCCCACCAGACATATCATATCAATTTATTCATAAATTTCACAATTCAGGCCAAGCCTTTCACAATATTTTTGTCTCAATAATTATAAATAATAAACTGCATTTTCCTCATAACTTCATCAATATCCTCTCAACCATGAAACCAACAGGAACATAAGAATATCAATATTTATTTCGTAAAACAATGCCAAGCTCCTCAACTGCTTTATATCATAGGGGAGTCAATTCAAACAATCAATATTTTCCCAAAAATAATCACAACAATATCTAACAACAAATTAATCTGGCCAAACAGTCATGCAAACAATAACAAACATATAATAAGTAAAACCATAATCAAATAAGTGAGGAACGGGAATGGGATCATGTTCAACAGACAATTTGGTAGGTGCATAGGTACTCGTCACCTCATCTATACACCACACCCATGCTTTTCACATAACAAACGAGTGGGGAGTCTTATTCCCTCCAGCCAAAGTTAGACCAAACACTTACCTCGATTCCGCAGGCCACTCACTGCTCAATTATTGCTTTTCCTTTTGAATTCACCTCTAACTTGCTCGAATCTAATCACAATTAACTTAATATCATTAACTAATGCTAAAGGAACTTACTTTATTGAATAATATAATTTTTTCTAAGTTTTCTAAAAAAAAAGTGAAAACCCGACCCCGAGCCCGCTTGGTCTAAGCTCGGGGTTCGGACTAAATTACGTTTATCCATTCACCCACGAACCCAAATATGCTATTAGTTTTGAAATCCGACCTTAATTTGATATAAAAATTCAATTTTTACAAAACTCCCTAATTCTACCCAAATCCTAAATTTTTACCATGGAAATCCTTTGTTTTTGCTTTAAAAGTGATGCAAAATAGTAAGGAATTGAAAGAACAAGGTTTGGAATTGATTACCTATGAATTGGGGATGAATATTGTCGAAGAAAACTTGTTTTTAGTGCTGGAACCTCGAAAAATTGAAGAAGAAAAAGGTCTGCCCGTTTTTAATATATTTTCTGTCAGCTATTCTGCCTCGTTTATCATGCCAAACGATCCCTAAACTCGATTCTTATGTTTCCAATATATTCCTTGTGTAATTCTAGTCAAGTTAGGCTTTTGAATCACTCAATTTGACCTTATAATGAAGGAGATATGTAGGTTTTAATTTTGCAATTAGTGCAGATTTTTAATACGCCGTCAGGGTAATTTCGTCATTAACCTGAAAAATCTAGCAACCTTAGTAAAAGGACCATAAAATCCTCATACGATGTCAAAATTCGATGATTCTTTTTGCTACAGGTCCTTAATTACGATACAGATCTATTACTTCATCAAAACATAACTCAGAGCTCATTTGTTCAATATAATATTATTTATGCTTGAAGAAACGGCGTCGAAGCATAAGAAAGAACGAGCGCAACACAACCCAAACCTATTTGAAACTCACCCGAGCCCTCGGGTCTCTAAACCAAACATGCACGCAAGTCTAGAAGCACCATACAGACTTGCTCGTGCGATTAAATCATGAAAATAACATGTAAAACTATGAATTAAACCTCAAAACTCATTATTTTCCTCAAGAACACTTATAGTTCATAACCTTTCAAACGGATGTCCGAATCACGTCGAAAAGAACTCTGTTTTCCACCAAATTTCACAGGCAAGGCCTAAATATCATAACAAATCTTTACCGGCCTCCGAAATAAAAGTACGGGCCCGATACCAATGACTTCAAACATTAATTCTTTTCTTTATTTCATAAATATTTCAGCAAAATAATTTCTTTCAAAAATTGATTTCTAAGGCTTGGGACCACAAAATTCTTTTTCGGGCATACGCCAGAGTCCCATATTTTACTGTGGACCTCTGGGGATCGTCGGAACACGGATCCGTGTCAGTTTACTCAAAATGTTGACCAAAGTTTACTTTTATCAAATTTAAATTCTAAAAATCACTATTTCTCATATTTTCACATAAAAGCTTTCCGGTTTCACGCCCGGTCTGCGCACACAAATAGAGGTATTTAAAATTAATCTTTTTATGGCTAATAAGACAAGAACGGAGTCTTAATTCATAAAATGACCCCTTGGGTCATCACAATCTCCACCTCCAAAGCAAACGTTCGTCCTCGAACGGACATAGAAGATTGCCTGAATTGGCGAACAAGTGTGGATATTTACACTGCTTGTCCGACTCAGACTCCCAATTAGCTGCCTCAACGGGTTGGCCTTTCCACTGCACTCGAGCTGAAAGAAAACTCTTATACCTTAACTGACGAACCTGCCGGTCTAAAATGGCTACCGGCTCCTCCTCATAAGTCAAGTCTTTGTCCAATTGGACAGAGCTGAAATTTAACACGTGGGACGGGTCACCATGATATTTTCGGAGCATAGACACGTGGAATACCGGGTGAACCGAGGATAACCCTGGAGGCAATGCAAGTATGTAAGCTACCTCCCCCACCTTATCAAGAATCTCAAACGGCCCGATATACCTAGGGCTCAACTTACCCTTCCTCCCAAATCTCATAACACCCTTCATGGGCGACACACGGAGCAATACTCTCTCTCCAACCATGAATGCCACATCATGGACCCTTTGATCGGCGTAACTCTTTTACCTAGACTGAGCTGCACGAATCTCTCCTGAATAATCTTGACCTTATCTAAGGCCTCCTGAACTAAGTCTGTTCACAACAACCGAGCCTCTCCCGGCTCAAACCATCCCACTGGCGATCTGCATCGTCTACCGTATAACGCCTCATAAGGAGCCATCTGGATGCTCGACCGATAACTATTATTATAAGAAAATTCCACTAACGGCAAGAACTGATTCCATGAACCTCCAAAGTCAATAACACAAGCGCGGAGCATGTCCTCCAATATCTGAATGGTACGCTCGGACTGCCCGTCAGTCTGAGGGTGAAATGTTGTACTCAACTCTACTCGGGCACCCAACTCACGCTGGACTGCCCTAAAAAAGTGCAAAGTAAACTGCGTACCCCGATCAAAAATGATAGATACGGGCACCCCATGAAGGCGAACAATCTCCCGAATATACAACTCAGCCAACCGCTCTGAAGTATAAGTACTAGTCACATGAATGAAGTGTGCCGACTTAGTCAGCCTATCCATAATAACCAAAATCGCATCAAATTTCCTCTGAGTCCGTGGGAGCCCATCAACGAAGTCCATAGTGATACACTCCCACTTCCACTCAGGAATCTCTATCTGTTGAAGCAAACCACCAGGTCTTTGATGCTCATACTTTACCTGCTGACAATTTAAGCAACGAGCCACATAAGCCACAATGTTCTTTTTCATCATTCTCCACCAATAATGTTGTTTCGAATCTTGGTACATTTTTGCTGCACCTGGGTGAATAGAATACTTGGAGTTGTGAGCCTCCTCAAGGATCAATTCACAGAGGCCATCAACATTAGGCACACACAACCTTCCCTGCATCCTCAAAACGCCATCATCTCCAACTGTAACCTGCTTGGCACCCCCGTGCCGAACCGTATCCTTAAGGACCGCCAAATGTGGGTCATCATCCTGCCGCTCTCAGATGCGATCAATTAGAGAGGACCGAGCGACAGTACAAGCTAGGACACTACTGGGCGACATATCCAACCTCACGAACTGATTAGCCAAAGTCTGAATGTCTGAAGCCAACTGTCTCTTGCGAACTGTAATATACGCAAGACTGCCCATACTCACCGCTTTTCTACTCAATGCATCGGCCACCATATTGGCCTTCCCCGGGTGATACAATATAGTGGCATCATAATCTTTTAACAACTCTAACCACCTCCACTGCCTCAAATTTACATCTTTCTGCTTGAATAAGTACTGGAGGCTGCGATGGTCAGTAAAAATCTCACCCGACACGCCTTGAAGATAATACCTCCAAATTTTCAAAGCATAAACAATAGTTGCCAACTCTAAATCATGAATAAGATAATTCTTCTCATGGACTTTCAACTGAAGAGACGCATACGCAATCACCCTGCCATCCTGCATCAACACTGCTCCAAGGCCAAAACTAGAGAAGCATCACAATACACTGTGAAAGAACCTGAATCTGATGGTAACACCAACACCGATGTTGAAGTCAAGGCTGTCTTGACCTTCTGAAAGCTCGCCTCACACTCATATGACCATTTAAATGGGGAACCTTTCTCGGTCAATTTGGTCACTAGGGCTGCTATGGATGAGAACCCTTCCACAAAACGACGGTAATAACCCGCCAAACCCAAGAAACTCCTAATCTCCGTAGCTGTAGAGGGTCTAGGCCAGTTCTTGACTGTCTCAATTTCCTTAATAGTTGTTCATAGTCAGTTACAAAATTATCAATTAGCTTCACGTTAACAATAGAAAGTCTCCTTTCAACACTTCACATTATCGATAACGAGATACGATGTTTGAAGACCTCGTAATTATATACCCGAATTAACATGTCTCATTTAACGCCAATGGGCGGGCACCTACCTTGTACGTTAAAGCTCAATAATTATAGCACAAATTTGGCAAATTATGCACATATAGTTAATTAAGTAATTAATTCATTTATTATTATTATTATTATTTTATACAAAAATGTTTTTGGAATAACCCTAACAAGCATGACTTCTTATTAGTATTCTTGTACAAATTTCAAATTTCACAAGGGAGAATTTAAACACAAGAATTTCCATCATAAGGATCTCATCCTTAAATACTTCCACCGCGGCTCGTATCCCATTTTAAATATACCAAATCATATTAACACGCGAGGATCTCGTCCTCAATTTTGAATCACAAGTAATATGCATATCGCCACTCGAAACCTTCCTTTCCTTCCTTTAAATATTTTCTGTTAAACAAAATTACAACATGTAATGATAGACACAGTTATCTCCATAGACTTTCTCAATACAAGTATTCATATTTGTAGATTTTATAGTTACGAAGCTCACCCGATAAAGGAGCATATTAGAAGAATTTTATTAGATACGCATAACCGAATTAAGTTCAGGAAATCATCACTTTATAATAATTAGAGATTGTTCTTGTAATGGCATTATTTAATGTAACGACCTTATCCATACCATAGAAAATATATCAGCATGCTATGTCTCCACCTCTAGGAATCTAACCTCCACTTTCAACATTCCGACCCCTTTTTCCCTAGCTGGT
This sequence comes from Nicotiana undulata, assembly GCA_005239495.1. Lineage (NCBI taxonomy): Eukaryota > Viridiplantae > Streptophyta > Magnoliopsida > Solanales > Solanaceae > Nicotiana > Nicotiana undulata. The sequence continues at coordinate 97,816 of ML252412.1, forward strand.
CATGTAAGTTGAGTTGTAACTGCAATGGGGCACGTAGCCTGAGTGCTCTAATGAAATTATTCGTCTGCTCATACCGGGTTTATACCAAATAACTTGGAATAACCGTTGTAGGAATCTCGTAGTGGTCGTGCATTAAAAGAACTCATTGAAGTACCCCGAGTAATCAGATATACCGATTGGGCTGGTCGGCTGCCCGAGCCCTTGCCGAAATAATTTGTTATTGCAAAGCAAAATCCACTGAATCTTTTAGAACCTCGAGACCTCTTAGTCTCCTTAGCTTCCTCTTTTCCTCATCCCGGGCACATTCTAACATCTAAGCAATTTCTACCACTAGTCGAAATGAAGTATCAACTTGCCCTGAGTCGTACAATTTTTTTTTTACAATCATAATTGAGTCCTTTAATGAGTCTGGGGACTCGCCCTCTGGATATATGAACTGAAGTAGGAGTATGACGGCTATCTTATCGAACTTGATGGCATATTCTGACACTGTCATAGTGACCTAACGCAACCGTTCAAACCCTATGCGCCACGCATTATGGAGAGTCTGAGAACAAACTCTTTCACAAGTATTTGTGAGAACTGAGTCAAGTAGTTGGTGTTGCAATGGCTGGTCGCCTCCTTCGTAGGATTACGACAAACACCGGCGGCCAATTTCTTCTTTTACTATGCTGACTCAACACTGCTGAGCTACCCCATTTATTCATATGCTCTTCGTTATTCTTTGGGGTTACTCTTATCCTTATTGATGCACAATGATCCCAAAGGTAAGGCCCTATACATATAATTCTTGGCACAAATCATATAGTCTAGAAGCTTGTCAACCACTGTACTCCCTCTGGAGCACCCCAAAATTCGCAACCGTGACTTTCACGCTGAGTAGACCTTCTGTAGATTTAAAGTTGTTTGAATATATTCTTTGGTACAGAGGTATAGGGTTACTAAGGAGGCATACATACCGAAATTCCCAGCTTTATCTTTTGCAAAATCTCTGGCCTTATACATTCCAAAACAAAACCGATATAACACATGGCCTCACAATCTATTCCTTGATAGTGGACTTCCCCACTTGGCACGAAGTCATAGGTCACAATGCATGAT